>JAQISU010000115.1:6752500-6870000 GCA_029339505.1 Unio delphinus | reverse complement strand
GATGCACATGCTCTAAAGTTAACAGTATTAAGGTACGCAATCTTAATTTCACGTATTCTTCTTCTTTTTTATTGTGTCTGTCAGCAACTTGTTGATATGGCTAGGTTCCATATTATGTATCGTTTATTCAATTTCATGGAAGTGGGTTGCTGTTAGAGTTGTTATGCAATTAATCTTTTTTAATTTCATGGAAATGTATGATGCTAGAGTTGCTATGCAATTTATCCTTTATTTTAGTCATTAGTTCATTAGCAGAATTGATTGATGTTCATATGTGCATGATTTATAGGGTTATATGAATAAATATGAAAAAAAATTCCTTTGTCTGTTAGGACGATACTGATTATCATAAGTTAACGATAACTATATATTTTATTTGGTTTTGTAATGTCTAAATAATCTGGAAGTGGGTAAGAATCTGTGCATTTTGTACAATAGTACAGAGGCGTAACTAGAGTGTTTGGCGCCCGGGGACAATATTCATTCCCCCACACACACCTCAACTCTGAAACCTATTATATTCATCAATAAAATCACCATTACCCGTTGCAACCTATTTCAAAGCCCATTTTGGCGCCCCGACTAGTATGGCGCCCGGGGACATATGTACCCCCTGCCCAACCCCATAGCTACGCCTCTGCAATAGTAATCGAATATGTAGTAGCATGTAGTACATTTTCGATAGAGATGTCACTTGGTAACTTATGGGAATGCACGACAATATGTAGGCTTTACTTATGGAGAGTATTATGAGTAAGGTAAATGCAGGAATTGTATATTTCATCTAGAAAGTGGTAGACTTAGCAATTTAGGGATAATTTTGTTCTTTAAGGAAACAGTTTTCGGAGGGAGATGACAGAGTCCGAGAAAAAAAAAGAAATTGGAGTAGTGACGAGCAAAGTCCTAAAAGGGAACGTGACGAGTAGAAAGTAACATCTAGGAAGTCAAAGAAGGACGGGGCAGCGAGGAAAGGGAAGACTAAAGGAAATAGGAAACGTTGGAATGGTCGTGAGGAAGGTGATACAATCAGTCGTGGACGTTATGTTCTTTTCTCCACTCGTTATGATGATGTAATAAATCCAAATTAGACACTGCTAATAAATCATGTTGATATCATTTAAGTTGAATTGAAATTACCACTATTAATTTGTTTGACTAAATGTGTTATTTTTCTAGTTTAAAGGGGCTCGTATTGCATTTTTCTTGCCATATTCTTGCCCAGTTCTCTGTTGATGTGATATCTTTCACTCACAGCTGTTCTTAATGCAATTAATCCAATTAACTTAATGCAATTAATCCAATTAACTTAATGCAATTAATCCAATTAACTTAATGCAATTAATCCAATTAACTTAATGCAATTAATCCAATTAACTTAATGCAATTAATCCAATTAACTTAATGCAATTAATCCAATTAACTCTTACTAAGAGAGAAACCTTACCAAGTGGCGGCTTTCGTCCGGAATTACTTTGAACAGTGTGAGCGACAGAGACTGATATTGATATTGAACACAACTTAGAGTTGCTACAGCAGTGATAAATTTGTTGTTTTTTTGTTAAACAATGCCATTGTTTGATATTTCTTTAATGTATGTTTTGACATTATAAGAAATTATAATTCCGTACCAGAATTGCTTTTATAGGTGATCGTTGTCTGAATTCAAGTAATTAAGAAATATTGCATTTAGTTACTCTTGCGAGAAGAGATAATTAATGAAGTCCCGAGGCAGCGATTGCACATTGTTGGTGCGAGCAAGCAGAATGCGGAGAGAAATTCAGAATTTGGTACTACCAAACGATGCTAGTTCAACGCTCCAAATTAAGATTGAGTAAGTGGTCTCCCTTTACCTTTTAGTATCAAGTTTGGACTGAGTACGTGGTCCCCCTTTACCTGTTAATATCAAGTTGGCGTGAACAACTGAGCGCCTGAACGTAATTGATGACAACACTCAGTACACTCAAAATTACCTACTTTCTTCAATTTTTCCTCAAACAGCTTTCTTATTCAATTATCTGGTGCTGGTGAGACAGATAGGAAAGAAATAAATACACATACATACATGCATGCACAAACTTCCGCATGCACAAACATGCATTAACTGATATATTTATACAATGGTTGATTTGTGTAAATATCCAGAACTGAAATGAAATTAAACGTGAAATTTGTAGAATGAAACTCTCTTCGCAGCCAGTCGGCTGGTTGCACGTGATCACTCGTCTCAACTTTTCTCTTTTGATTTCACCGTCTCTAACAGAGATGGGTTATTGCTGTTAAAAGCAGTCCACGTTTGCTTAGGGCACGAATAACAATTTATGTAATTTACACTGACGCGCCCATCTCTAAATTGCAAGAAACAGTTAAACAAAACACCCACCCCCCTCCACAAAGAAAAATACATACTAAACGATCTGTTGTGTTTTCTTTTATTAAGAATTAAAAAAGACACACTTAGATACATCAATTTTCTTATATCAAGTACAAAGTCCTGTAACGCATGCGTACACGTAGTTGTAATGTCAATAAAATTGAATACGGTTTCAGTAATACCTAAATATCAATTACAAATACCATTTCGAGATCCATTATAACGGATCATTTCAACATAGCTCTCTGTTGAATACCTTGCGTGGCCAAGTGGTTTAAAATAATTCCCTTCACCCGTCAGTGACAATCACATCTCCGTCTGCCTGGATTGGAATCTCGGGCTCGGTAAATGTGGGTATACAAGAAAGCCTGCCAGTAGCTTCCCTTGTGTTGGTGGTTCTTTCCATAGTTCTTCCTCCACCAGTTATACTGGCTGTCATGCATGCGGCCTACGCTGAAAAATGACGTCATACCCCCATCCCCCTAAAAATAAAACAAACAAAAAAACGGATGGTCTGCTTGGTTGGTTTTCAAATAAATAGAAGGATGTCTGAAGCAACCATTTTCTCTCTCTCTCTCTCTCTCTCTCTCTCTCTCTCTCTCTCTCTCTCTCTCTCTCTCTCTCTCTCTCTCTCTCTCTCTCTCACACACACACACACACACACACACACTAGTTCTGTTTGATGTTAACTTGCAGCCAAGCTACAATTGTCGTATCTAGGAGTGGAAGATTTTCAACAATATGGACGTAATGCCCGAGTTCATGTTTACGCGATACCTTCCTCATTCTTCTTTGTGGCAATCACTATTTTAATCATCATCATCATCGTCGTCGTCATCGTCGCACGACAGTTGAATCAGGATATCCATTACCTTCAAAAAAAGGCATTGTTCTCTTCTCTCGTCGACCGTCATTGGACGTGTAACAAATTCAATATGACCACATATAATGCTGGTTTCGAGAACACGCACATACGTTTTTCGTGTAATTTACAACGATTTAAGAGTGCATGAATTAATGTCAAATAGCAGATGCAATTTTGAAGTAAAAAAATAAAAATGTTAATTTGTCATATGCTGTAAATACTTCATCTAACTGCATATTCTGAATCATGATGGAGATATTCTAGACCTTGCAATGACATAGTATATAGACATATTTACTCATTCTAGACCATACAAGGACATAGTATATAGACATATTTACTAATTCTATACCATACAAGGACATAGTATATAGACATATTTACTCATTCTATAGTATATAGACATATTTACTCATTCTAGACCATACAAGAACATAGTATATAGACATATTTACTCATTCTAGAGCATACAAGGACATAGTATATAGACATATTTACTCATTCTAGACCATACAACGACATAGTATATAGACATATTTACTCATTCTAGACCATACCAGGACATAGTATATAGACATATTTACTCATTCTAGACCATACAAGGACATAGTATATAGACATATTTACTCATTCGCACCCTTTAAAGATACAATAAAACTTAAAAGAAACATAAAGAAACAAATCAATTAAAATACGGTCGCCATCGATAAAGGCGACTGTACTTAACGATATCAACATCGATATCGCTAATAATAAACGACGATTGTACTTTTCCAACTATAAATGCTCTGTTCCTTCAAAGAGGTAAACACAGAGGTATATAATGCGGCACTGAGGCCAATACACGTTTGGCCTTTATTTATCAAATTCATATGATATTTCTTTATATTCATACGATATAAATAATCAATTAATGATCATTTCACATTATACCATACAGCTTTAGCAAGGTACTTGACATTTATAATCGATACGTTAATATTTTGAGGAACAAATTAACAAATATAAACTTAAGTCTAATTTGTTTTTAATTGTCTGGGTGGTTTCGATCAAACTCGCACAATCTTCTGAACTTGAGCTTCAGGTAAACGTCGGTCTTCTATATGCCGTTCATCCTGACGTGTTTCACTTGTACGTACGAATTATCACTCTTATTTGATGCTTCTGTTCTTGTTTACATCGAGAAGTTGTTCATTTCTAGAGAGGATGTGTATCCTGTTAAGACAACACAATACGGGAATCTAAGTGAACAACTCCAAAACTGTCCCATCTGCGACTGAGAATCCAGTTAAAATCGCCCTCTCCTAGAAGGTCAAACTTGGAATGGATCGTAGGACATTATACGATGTAACTGCTGGGGAAAAAATATAAATGACATTTTCTTTAATGATTCTGTTATATTATTACAACGCAGGAAACTGCATAGGGATTGATTGGACGCATTAAATTGTGTTGTTGGAGCAAGAAACTGTATATGTGATACATATGTACTTTTAAAATGTCACAAGTACTTTCCAAAAGGAAGGAGACCCAGTGAAGTCTGTCTGAATCATTGAGCATACAAAGCATACATGAAATTGAACAGGCTATCACATAACATTGCAACTACTATATAAAACATTACCAGAGATCAAATAACCTTGAAACTCGTATATTTAACGGAGCCAAAGATGAAATAACATTGAAACTCATATTTCATACATCGCCAGTAATAAAATAACTTTTAAACTCATATATAAAACATAGCCAGTAATACAATAATTTTTAAAGATGTATATCTAACAAAGCCAGTAATAAAATAAATTTTAAACATGTATATCTAACAAAGCCAGAGATGCAATAACCTTGACTCATGCATGAAACATCACCAGAGCTCAAATAACCTTGACACTCGTATATCTAGAATAGCCGGAGATATAAGAAAAACCTTCAGATGGATATTATTTATGAATTTAAACACTCCACTGAATACCATTGGTGTGCCATGGAAGATACAAGACGAAGATATCTAACATCAAATTTCCCTTGGTGTACCATGGCAGATAAAAGACAAACATATCTATCATCAAATGTACTGACGTTTCTTATTGTATATGTTTCAAATAGTTACGTACTCACCCAGTGATTTATACCTTACATAGTGCATGGTAGGATAGCGTTAATACTTGTCAATAAGTGTGAATGCCTGCATGTCAGCGAGCGAGAGAGAGAGAGAGAGAGAGAGAGAGAGAGAGAGAGAGAGAGAGATGTTTACTTACAAAGTGATCAGATGTTACGGTTTCATTTATTTTCTTATTTTCAGGGACACCAATTGTGCTCTCTTGTTGTGCAATAAGGGTATACAGACTGGTGGATGATTTCGTAAATGTATCTGTCCCAATCAGTAACGCTCCACCCTATTCGGATAAATACTATATATTAATTTTAGTTTCATAATTCATTATATTTCTTTACATTTCTCAGATTAAACATAAATTGACGAAGCATAAATTTGGATTCCTTGACGATAGCAATCTGTTCTGCTCCTGAACTATCTCAATAAACGAAACATAAACCTTATAAATAAGTATTAATAGATTGGTTAAAAATTTCAGATAAACACAAATAACATGAATACGATAAACGTGCAACTAAAACATTTTAACTACTAATTGCTTTTTTCACATTTTAATGTGTAATTATGGTGGATAACTAGTTTGATACAATACCTTGTTTAATTAATGTCTAATTATTTATGTTAGATAAGTAGATTAAATAGATTTTCTTTGATACAATACCTTGTTTAATTAATGTCTAATTATTTATGTTGGAAAGTAGTTTAAATACAATTTCTTTGATACAATACCTTGTTTAATTAATGTTTATGTATGTTGGATAACTAGTTTAAACAAAATGCCTTTGATACAAGGCCTTGTCTAGTTAATTTTTAACTGATTAATGTGTAATTATATTGGATAATTAGTTTTAATAAATTTCTTTAAAACAATACCTTGTTTAATTAATGTGTAATTATATTGGATAATTAGTTTTAATAAATTTCTTTAATACAATACCTTGTTTAATTAATGTGTAATTATATTGGATAATTAGTTTTAATAAATTTCTTTAATACAATACCTTGTTCAAAAGTTTGATTGCTCTTTTAATAGTTCTCGGGGTTCCGTCAAAGTCGAGAATTAGGTCTGCACCTCCTTTGCACGTGCATTTTGTCTTCTCAACAAGACTTGGTTCATCTTCATCAACTGGCCAGTGTATGACGTCTTTACACACTTTCTGTGCAGCCATGAGCCTTTCGATTGAGCTGTCCGCCATAAAAATGTTGACTTGGTCCTTTGAATAAACCGGTATCTTAGACGCTATTTCAAAGGCTATTCTTTCAGATTGACTAGTTCCGATTATTAACACAATTACTGCAATAAAATGAGTATATGTATATAATTAAAGAGTAGTTAATAATAATAATAATAATAATAATAATAATAATAATGTGTACAAAGTAGAGTCTAATCTCTAGAACACGAAGCGTTTTGCAAAACCGGATAACACATAAAATATACACAATGATAATATTATAAGAAAAGTCATACCATTACAAAACAAAACTATGCTGACAATAAATCAGGAAGTAAACATTATTTAGTCAATGTTTTAAGAGTCAAGTCTAACGAAATATAAACCTTGACTTCAATTAGCAGACTGAGCATGCATTAATTGGAAGCCAGGTAAAAATGTTACCTCTATACAGAATCATCAAAAACTGATATCTAATTTCAACTTTGCCTGGCAAGCCAAGAAAATAAATGTTTTGACCTTTCTTTTATATTTTTCAGAATTGTTTGTGCATCTCGTAGTTTCCATTCTAGTTCAAAGCTAACCTATCCTACTCAAAGAATTTACACCATAGATGTTAAAATAAACGAATCAATTTTTAATTAAAAGCGCAACCTAATTAGTCTGCCAGACATTTGCTTGATATTTAGGTATTCTAAAAATCAACAGTGTTCACCGATAACAGTGTCAGTTTAATAAAATATAATTCATTTATTAAAATGATATCATACATAATTGTCCACCGAACAATTAACGTCATGAAAGAATCTAACAAACTTAAAGCATGAAAAAGTAATTCATCGTGTATTGTTTTTCTTCTTCGTACCATTTCAGTGGCATGTAACACGGCGCATAAAGAAAATTTACAGAAGACGGATATACCAAGCGGCGTTGCTAGGGTTGGTGTCACCCAGTGCGGTAAACTCATGGTGTCACCCCTCCAGACGTGTCTCCCAGTGCGGTAAATTCATGGTGTCACACCTCCAGACTACCACCATGGTGCACCAGACGCTCTGCAGACTGCATGGTGGCACCCCGTGCCTGCTAGTCATGTATTTAACTACAGAGGCGTAGTTAGAGTGTTTGGCGCCCGGGGACAATATTCATTCCCCCCCCCCCCACCTCAACTCTGAAACCCGTTATTTTCATCAATAAAATCACCATTACCCGTTACAACCTATTTCAAAGCCCATTTTAGCGCCCCCACTAGTATGGCGCCCGGGGACATATGTACCCCCCTGCCCTTCCCCCCCAGCTACGCCTCTATTTAACTATGATCGGTTATCCGCTTAGGAAATCCGACTAGACCGAGCAGTGTGTGCTTTGTAAAATTTGCAATTTTTCATTTTGGTGTCACTCCTCTAAAATGGATCCTGTTAATTTAAGAAGGAATTATCCAAGGGAATTGAGGAAGTTTGTTTGAACAAATTGTTCAGATTACATTCCTCCTTAAGAAATCATTACTTTGTAGATTTTCTCGAAACTTCAAATCTAATATCCTGGATGGATGCAGAAGAGCCCATAACGAGAATACATGAAGGTATTTTCGGTAATAAAGCTCTATTGGAAGACTTAAAGAAATCCGATGTCTTTAGATTAAATACAGCGTTTTATAACCTTTAGGCTTATAAAATTAATGGCAATGGTTTTAACTTAAAAGGATATCTGATACTGGGATATGAAGGATTAGCCTAATATAACGTGCTACATTTAATGATGTGCATGAAAGTGTTTAATATCAACCAAGGGAGGTGAAGTGATAATTATACCGATCCCATATATACTGTTGTATTTTAGGAAAAGGAAATTAAAGGGGAATCACTCTTATGAGTTTAATACCTAAGACATATACAAGTATTATCAATACAGATTAAATATTTGGTTTTAGGAAAACAATCAAACTATCAGATTTTCAGTCTAACTTGAAACAGAAGGGGATAATATTGATGCTGTATATGCTTATTCAACTTTAATTCAATATTTACATTAGAGACGGTAAAAAGGCATTATTATTTTATTTGTTTTGTTGGCAGGACCGAGTATGAATGCGTTGTGATGCAGGTTTCTTTGTCTTTTTTAAACACAGAGTTTTGGGTAATTGTTTCAAATATAAATGTGTTTCAAGGTCTAAATTAACCTGAGTTAAGTCCTCTGTAATATACATAAGATGTTGCACTGAATTTAAAACAACCAAAAAATTGGCATTAAGACCAGACATGACAAAAATATTTGTAAAGTTCCAATCTGCAACAGAATTTATGACTTATTCAATGTTCATATACGGACATAATGAGAACTCAAATCAGCAAGGTTCATGTACATATTTTTTCTAAACTGTCTGCCAAGCATAAAAAGAAACGTGTATCTTACCTTTACTCTCTTCATGTTTATCAAGGTGCTGTTTCGCAGCCATGAGAATATTGCAAGCTAATGCATCGTGTTTTTTTGCGCTTGCACGTACTTCTATGGCAACGACTGTGTTGCCACATGGTGTGATGAGTTTAATTCTCTCGTTGTCCGTATGATTTCCCTCGGGAAGCTCATTATCGGCCGAGTCTTGAAGATGTGGTACAGTCATAGCTTTATGAAATATGATCGAAATGTTTCCCATTAGTATATAGTATGAATTGATGTGAGAGGTAAGCAAGAAAGGAAAATTAGCTTTCGGAATTAACAACTCTTTACATACATGCCTAGTTTGTATGTCGCCTAATACGTTTGAATCCTAGTGGCATTCTGCAAAAGTTATTATTACTCATTAAGTGACTTTAATTTCCAATTATCCATGTCATTAATTAATGTTATCTTATTACTCATTTAGTGACTTTAATTTCCAATTATATATTTTATTAATTAATGAAATCTTATTATTCATTTAGTGACTTTAATTTCAAATTATCTATGTCATTATTTAATGTAATCTTATTATTCATTTAGTGACTTTAATTTCCAATTATATATTTCATTAATAAATGTAATCTTATTACCCATTTAGTAACTTTATTTTCAAATTCTCCATGTCATTTATTATTCTAATCTTATTACTCACTTGGTGACTTTAATTTCCAATTATCAAAGTCATTAATTAACGTAATATTATTACTTATTTAGTGGCTTTAATTTCCAATTATCCATGTCAGTAATTAACGTAATCTTATTACACACTTAGTGACTTCAATTTCCAATTATCCATGTCATTAATTAATGTAATATTATTACCCATTTAGTGACATTAATTTTAAATTATCCATGGCATTAATTATTCTAATCTTATTACACACTTAGTGACTTCAATTTTCAATTATCCATGTCATTAATTAATGTAATATTATTACCCATTTAGTGACATAAAATTTTAAATTATCCATGTCATTAATTATTCTAATCTACTTGGTGACTATAATTTCCAATTATCCGTGTTAATAATTAACTCAATATTATTACTCATTAAGTTGCTTTAATTTCTAATTATCCATGTCATTAATTAATGTAATCTTATTACACTTTTCTTGACTTCACTTTCCAATTATCCATGTCATTAATTAATGTAATCTTAGTACTCATTTAGTGACTTTAATTTCTAATTATACATGTTATTAATTAACTCAATATTTTTACTCATTAAGTTGCTTTAATTTCCAATTATCCATGTCAAAAGCACTTCAGTTACGATTCGCTATATTTGGCAAATGTGGATCGACACAGAACACTTTAAGGCGATCGATAATGATTGAAAATATTGATTCGGGTTCACTGATTAACATAACGTATGAAGGAATGACATGGATGCTTATTGTTGTTTTGTTTAACGTGATTTTCTGCACATGATGGGGCGTGTATGGCTAGTTGTATGATACCTGTTTCCTGAAAGGCAAGTTTGTGTGTGTGTGTGTGTGTGTGTGTGTGTGTGTGTGTGTGTGTGTGATATCAACTTGTCAGTGTGCAAATAAGTATATGAATGTGTACAAATCGCATCAAGTGTGTGTGTGATATCCACGTATCAGTGTACAAAAAAGTATATGAATGTGTACAAGTCGCATCAAGTGTGTGTGTGTGTGTGTGTGTGTGTGTGTGTGTGTGTGTGATATCCACGTATCAGTGTACAAAAAAGTATATGAATGTGTACAAGTCGCATCAAGTTTGTGTGTGCGTGCGTGTGTGTGTGTGTGTGATATCCAAATATCAGTGTGCAAGTATAAGAATGTGTGTAAGTCACAACCAAAATCAAAGCTTATATTTAAATACTACATATTTGGTAAAAAAAAACGAAAGCTTTAATTTTTTTACTTGCCTTGGCATATTTAAATTAGCTCAATGAATACAGACACATTATTTTCTATCCATATTATTTTAAGTACATACATATATTTTTCATTGGTCTGTCTGCATTACCATATCTCGCAAAACTACGAGTAAAAATTCACTAAACTTTTCAGTTAAATTGCCATTGGGGCAAACCATCTACAAGGGTCTCGTCATTGACACCTACCCACCGTGTCCCAAGTATTAGACATAAAGTCAGGTGTACAAAAATTTCAATTACAATGGCATTTGTAACTATTCTCTATAACAAATTATATACACTTAGTCTTTGCAGGAAAACATATCAGATGAAACCTTTTGATTTATGACCCATAGGGTCACGTTCTGTGGGTATCCGTGTAACTACAAGGGGCAAGATTCTGGTTTGGAATGTGGAGTACAAATTTGCGACGACCGGTTAGTGCTGTTGCTTTAGTTATTCTTGTTTATTATTATTATTATTATTATTATTATTATTATTATTATTATTATTATCATCATCATTATTAGTATTATTATTAGTATTATTAGTATTATTGTGTTAATTCGTTCTAAACAATCAGATATTTTAAGACGGATTCGACAGCTTGATCATAATCAGTTTTCGAACCGCAGAAACTTAATTGTTCTAAAAACATCAGATTTGTATAACCCGTGTGAAACCTACGTATATTTCCCTGGCTGTCTCGAGATACAGACCACGCCCACTATGTTGTCCATCATGTCTCGAGATAAAGACCACGCCCACTATGTTGTCCAACATGTCTCGAGATAAAGACCACGCCCACTATGCTGTCCAACATCTCGTGAGAGTTGTTTAATGGAGATCGGTGTTGGCTGTGAAATGTGTCATGTGATTGTGTTTTAAACGAGAAGATCTTTGATTCTTTAAAAGACTCTAATTTCTATCGAAAATATATGACCTTGTATTTGAAAGATTTAACCCCGTCCCCCTTTTCAAATATGATCTAAGTTTTGTATGTCATTAATGGAGTTTAATCTTTCATCTTTCGTCATATGGTGGTTGGTTGCTTTTGGTAGATGCTGTTCGCTTCCTTGGAAATTTTGACAAAGTAGCTCAAGTTTGTCTTTTTCGCCAGCTACCTTTTACTCAGCACTGAATAACCTGGATTGTGATGATATGCCGTTCAACTACATACATACATACATACATACATACATACATACATACATACATACATACATACATACATACATACAGAAATATCAAATTAACATATTAGTTTGGTGGCGAACCGCCGTTCAGCCATTTGCAAATCGAGCATCACTTTCATCCAATTAGAAAGTTTGAGCATGATTAAGTTATTATGCCTGTATATGGTAAATATACTGTTTGTTATTAGGCCTGTATATGGTAAATATACTGGTTTGTTATTAGGCCTGTATATGGTAAATATACTGTTTGTTATTAGGCCTGTATATGGTAAATATACTGTTTGTTATTAGGCCTGTATATGGTAAATATACTGTTTGTTATTAGGCCTGTATATGGTAAATATACTGTTTGTTATTAGGCCTGTATATGGTAAATATACTGGTTTGTTATTAGGCCTGTATATGGTAAATATACTGTTTGTTATTATGCCTGTATATGGTAAATATACTGTTTGTTATTATGCCTGTATATGGTAAATATACTGGTTTGTTATTAGGCCTGTATATGGTAAATATACTGTTTGTTATTAGGCCTGTATATGGTAAATATACTGTTTGTTATTAGGCCTGTATATGGTAAATATACTGGTTTGTTATTATGCCTGTATATGGTAAATATACTGGTTTGTTATTAGGCCTGTATATGGTAAATATACTGGTTTGTTATTATGCCTGTATATGGTAAATATACTGTTTGTTATTATGCCTGTATATGGTAAATATACTGGTTTGTTATTATGCCTGTATATGGTAAATATACTGGTTTGTTATTAGGCCTGTATATGGTAAATATACTGTTTGTTATTAGGCCTGTATATGGTAAATATACTTTTTGTTATTAGGCCTGTATATGATAAATATACTGGCTTGTTTGCACTAACCGTAGTTTGACCACAATGACAGATAATACAAGATTCACGCGGCAATTAGTTTTCGAACGAAACGTATTTAATGCACGCATGTTTTACAACGAACGGATTGCGTTTCCAAAAAGGACGAAAAGCTTTTGGCTGCACACCGAAAAACAAGACTGAAAACGGATATAGTATTTTACAAACTAACATGAGCAAGACCAAAATACGCATGAAGAAGGTAAACGCTTTTTTAATCGTGTTTATTCGGTGAAATTCTGCAGTTATGGTATTAAATAAGATAACTATTTGATTTGCTTATGGATATATATGCAGCATCTTAAACACTTTCTGACAATATGCTGAAAAAGCGCGGGTTTAAATCACACCCGGCTGCTCCATTGGTACATTATAGAAACGTTCCATTACCACGTGCGCGGTGGTAGCGGTATCAAATTAAAACAAGGATGTTTTATTTTTAATGTTTTTGTCCAAACCACAATCGAGTCGATTATTATATAATGGAATGCAAATGTAGCTACTTCATCAAAAAGTAAGAATTATTTTCATTTTCATTTTCAATAGGAACCGAATCTTCACAATTACACACTATTTATAAAACATGACCGTTGTATTTAGAGCTAGTAATATGAAAGGTACAATAATAGAAGCAATACGCTGAAAAAAATAACACCAACACAGAAAATCGAATCTTGTGATAGAAACACACCGCAATGTCACAAAAAGTGTAATCACTGACAAAAACATAAAACATGTTCAAATAATCAAAATTATTTTTAGGCAAAGCTTTCGGTAGATAATATTTATATTCTAACAAAATTATCAAACTTTTTAAATAAAGAAGACGCTTGTTTAATTAATATCACAAAAACAACAATAAACCCATTTTTTTTCCCCTTCTTTTCTATTCATGGCATTCATTTAAGTAAAGACTGTTGACAATGAGTTTCTATGACCATTAAAAAAAAAACATCCTTGTTTTAAGTTTAGTTTTCCTTCTATGTATGAAAGTGAAATATATATGTTTTTCATTATATATAGATACAATTTTCTTAGTTTCTCGTATGTGAACCAAGGTGGCTTTACCAGTTATTATTATTATTATTATTATTATTATTATTATTATTATTATTATTACTAGTATTACTATTTAGTTCAAGCAGCTTATTATTCTATTATTTAGTTCAAACAGCTTATTATTATTATTATTATTATTAGTAGTAGTAGTAGTAGTAGTAGTAGTATCCGTATTATTATCCGTATTATTATTATTATTATTATTATTTAGTTCAAGCAGCTTATTATTATTATTATTATTATTATTATTATTATTATTATTATTATTATCCGTAGTATTATTATTATTACTGGCAAAAAACGATGATGATAATGATGCTTCCATGGACGATATTAGTTGTGGTTGGTTTTGCTAGGCACAATGCTTATTGTAAAACATGGACGTTTAAATGTTCATTTAACTTCATTAAAAATATCATTATAGTTTTGTTTTTGATTGTACAATTTTCCTATTAATCTGTGAGTTAGGATTAAAAAAGATTGTAAAACTTATTACAAAGGAAAATCAATATAAACTGCAACCTTCTCTCCACATTTCTTATATATACAATATAACAAGTTTCCTGACTATTTTTAAAGCGCAACACTATTCATCATGTCCATAATACACTTGTTACAGTTTAGTGTATCACCTTCGTGTGGCTGAGCTTTAAAAAAATATATAGATAAATCTCTTTCTATTACTCTACCGTAGTTTGGTTCTTAATGGCATGTTGAAACTCAGTGTCAATTGGAAGGCCGCGCTTTGCAAATTCAAATTTTAAAATAAAAACGGAATAGAATACGATAAAATGATCCTCTTACCTTTCTTTACCAGAGTTATCGACGTTTATGTGCTGGTTGGTCTGTCCCAATTGGCAGGCCGACGATGATTCATGTCTGTTTTTGCCATACAAGGCATGCACCAGTCACGTGAACTCCATGTGGGAGGGCGGAAACATGCTTTTCCTTCCATTCTTTCCTTGATCTTTTACCAATTTAAACGACTGCTTAAATGTACACACCATGCAAAGTAATGCGCCAACTGAGATTGATAGCATTATCATTCCAAATATATTTAATTTAGATATTTAAAAAAAATATCATTGCCGGGTTCAATACATAAATTACATTTCATTGCAACTACCGGTATCTCTTGTGGGGAGGCAGAAAGCTTGATTATTAATATTTCACTCTCACTTTGTGATATAATTAGGAAGAGAAAGCAGCGTCAAGTATTTAGACTCGTGTATGATTTCACAGTAATTGATAATTAATGCATGTTTATCTAATGTTATTTAACCTAATCTTTACATTGAGGAATATAATTATACATGTGATGAATGGAACTGACAATTCAAGGTCACAAAGAGGTGAAGGCTCGGTTTCACGTGACCAACATACCACGTAAACAAAGCGAACTGGTCGGTAACTCCCTAAACTATAAATAGACAATATCGGAACATAGGATGCATTTTGCTTTCGACGGTTTGAACGGTACATTTAACACACATTGGCTAGATCATGCTCATCTAATGGCAGTTATGTGCTTTTCCCAAGAAACCAAGCATCCAATACAGTATGACGTAATAAGCAGTATTTACCAGGGGCATTCGCATAATTATTTTCAAGGTATGGACCGGGGGGGGGGGGGGGGGAGGAGGGAGGGGGTAACTCTTTTCACCGGTTGTCACATGAGTTCGCACTTGTCCCAAGATGAAAAATTCCCGAAAATCGCACATTTCGGAAGCCGTAACTTCAGTTTGGTACAACGTAGAAAAGCCAATGATGGCTTGATGAATGGAAAATTATCTCAGGAGTAAAACAAGCCATAATAGAATGGTTGTGTGCTTTTAAATACGGAAATAGCAGAATGAAATCGAAGGTCATATGTGGAGCCAAGTATTTGGAAGTTACGAACCTTCTCTTTTTATATAGTATGATAGAGAGGGGCCTATGTCTGAATGGGTCATGGGGGTAATCTAAGGTATTTTTCTCACTCTGTGTGATTTTTTTCCTTTAGATTATTTTTTCTTCTTCACTTCAAGCTCGCGTCGATCACTTGTGGGTTATATGTAAATGCGGAAATGAATCGAAGGCCAAAACAAGTCCTTATAATTTACTATATAAAGATTCAAAATTTACTAAGTACACAAAGAGATCTAAAAATAAATCCTAAACACCGAGGCTCCTGAGGGGCCGAGGTCATAGTCGCCACCCCCACCACCATCGGACCTGCTGCTATATGACAAGATGCGGATTTAGAGATATCTGCATTTCATGTAAATTGGAGTAAGTTTTAAGTGACGTTTCCAACATGCACACATACACACAGACATATTAAACGGCAGTGCTTTCCTAACTGTTTAATATCGTCTTCAAAAAGAGACTCAAAGTAAAGTACTTTTTAACATTTTTAATTTGCTCTCTTAACTTTATCTCGTTATTATAGTTATTTCTATTTCATTACTTTGCACTTTGTAAATATTTGTGTGATTCATCAACTTTGGAGACATCATGTGCTATGTATGTCAATTGTTTTTGTAAAAATCCTTTTTTCTTTCATCTATTAAGCAGTTATTTATCCGTCTTTTCTTCAGTCTGTGAATGACGTTTGTCTTACAGTTTGTTTCAATCAAGTTCCCTTTTCTGTGTCAATTCTGTAAGACATCCGAGGGAGTAATGCTTTAACTTTATCATTTGACATAAAAGTTCCAACATTTAATGAAACATTTTTGACCGTCAACATTTTTGTGTGGTTACAGACCTAAAATCGCCTGAACCGTATTCAATTTGTTTACGTGCACTAGATTGTCGTTGTTGTTGTTTTGGCTTTAACGCCATTTTTCAGCACGTGACTGGCTACACATTGCAGCAAGCATATTTGATGCAGGAAGTAACCGGCGAATCAGGGATATACGATAGTGGCATTTGTTCTCACAAACTCAAATTTGCCGAACCCGAGGCTCCGATCCACGCGGACAGAGGTCAGATGGAAGTGCAATCTGATTTTTATATCTCCACTGTACTATGTATAGATTTGACGGAGGTGACATATTCAATTCCCAGTCGACAAATTTTTGGAGCATATAAGGTAAAAGTGCGTTGCAAATACGTGTTAGGAGCGTTACCGTTAGTAAGGATATATTCCAAATGACGCGTGCCACTTTATATATACATACATGCCGTTCCAACTGTATCGCTCTAGTAATCCGAACGTTGAACTATTCACACCCTGCAGGCCATGTCATCCTTGGCATATTAATTATGGAGAAAATGGAAGTTCGGAGATACTAATCGATGATTGGTTCTCGTGTTCAAGGCGTGATCCGAGCTATGATGTTGTTACATGAAAGAACGTTCCACACGCAGTAGCTTGCAGGAAATCACCCATTTGGTCGGTTATCTTAATATCTTTCCTTCAAAAATCGAGAGTTCATTAATACAGTGAGTGGATCTTGTTTGGATATGAGAGTTCGTGAAGAGAATGAAAATATAAATCCTTAAATGATGGATGGAAACAGAAAAGCAAAACGAAACAAAAAGAAATCATTAAAAAACGTCGTTATCACTATTTGGTAAATGAACAAAATTAGATATAATTTCAACAGATAAATAAAGCGATGATAATGAAGATCATTAGCTCTTTAGTATCGTGCTGGAAAATCCAGAACTGGGGAAAGATGAAAGATGAAGTGCATGGTATACTTTACCATCACGCATGTGCTTCAGCATAATTTAAGTTAAACTTTATTGTTTTGCCAACTAGAAGAAAGTTATGAAAGCAAGACTGACCATCGCTTGTAGAACTGACCATCGCTTGTAGAACTGACCATCGCTTGTAGAACTGACCATCGCTTGTAGAACTGAATGAAGAATATAGATACAGTTTTATTTCCTTTTAAATAAGTAAAATATATTATTTATTAAATATTATTAATTTATAATAAAAAAAACGTTAGACTTAAATTTTTCGATCTAGCTGTCAGTATTATAATGGTGAATCCAATATATATAAATTAAATATCTTTCCTTTCTTAAAAATGATTTGTCAATAACACTAATGGTGGTTCTTCTGAATAATTTATGTTCCTTTCGCAGTTTTAACATTTCCAATAAAAACACATCCAAAGAATAGAAAGAAAAAGAGGACACAATTCCTAGCAACCAGGTACCCCCCCCCCCCCCTCTCTCTCTCTCTCTCTCAAATAACCATGTCATTGGACAGAGCAGGTGGCCTAGAGATTAGAGCGTCCGCCTCGGATGCGGGAGGTGGTGGGCTCGAACTCCAGCCGAGTCATACCTAGGACTTATCAAAATGGTGCTCGCAGCTGCCTTGCTTGGTGCTCAGCATTAAGTGGTTAGTGTTAGGCCTGGTCCACCTGGCGTGAGGATAATGTGAATGGACGGGACATGAGGCAACAGTGCTAGATATCACTAAAAACTGGCAAAATGCAGACATCCTAAGGTAATAACTGAAAAAGAGTTAAAGCTAAAGTCATATCACACACACACACACACACACACACGACTAGATCTCTCTTCATTAACGTACTTGCTGTTTTGGACGCATTGCTCCGGTGGCCTAGTAGTTAGAGCGTCCTCCTCGGATGTGGGAGGTCGTGGGTTGGAACACCAGCCGTGTCATACCAAAGACATCAAAATGGTACGAACAGCTGTTTTGTTAGGCGCACAGCATTAAGTGGTTAGTATTAAGACTAGTCGACATGGTGTCAGGATAATGTGCCTGGGTTGAACATGATGTTACATGTATATGTCTGCGGCATGATGCCTCATTGCTAGATATCACTATAAACTTCCATACTGCAGACATCGTAGCGATATTAATTTAATAGTGTTAAAGGTACGTTAAAAATCCAACACAAACACACACACACACACACACACACACACACACACATCATGACATGTCGTTAGTATATCACATGCACTTTTGTCCTTTTGTATTGTTTTTTTTTAAATTTTACATTTTGAATTTGAAAAGCATGAGAAAACGGTCAATTTCTAGAAAGGTAGGGAAAAAAATTGTTTTGGCATGAAATACCGCTAATTTGTGAACATTTATTATTCACGTTTTATCTAGCAAATGCCACTACATGTATCTTTCAAGTGCCACCAACCATTCTCTCATGAAGAATAAGGACCAAAATAAACAGTCATGTTAATAGAGAAACAGAAAAAAAGCAAACTCAGTGAAAACTTGGTTATGATGCTATGATTTCTACGGACACCTGTTAGTGCCATGTGTAATCACTATTCCTCTCGTAATAACGATTCGGTATCTCATAATAATTAATTAGATATATCTTAAGTATGATTTACTAACTTCTTATAAAGAATTAAAACTTAATTATTTCGTATTTACGACTTAGCTTTGCACTAATTACTACTTAGTATCTCGTACGTACGACTAGACATTCGAATTTAATTCAGTTCTATTAATAATAACATTTAACTGTTTTACATTCATCATTTTCTATCTTACTTTTTTGTCTGTCATCTTCGTTCTGTCTTCCTTTCAGACACATGTACACACACCGTCTCTTTGTCTATGTGTCTGTGTCTCTGTGTGTCTGTCTACCTGTGTATGCGTGAATTTCAGTCTCTGTCTGTATCTCTGTTTGTGTGCCTGTCTATCTGTTTGTCTATCTCAATATTTATCTTTATATGCCTATATGAAGAGATGAATGCATGTATTCATGTCCATACATACATACATACATACATACATACATACATACATACATACATACATACATAGCACAATGTCCAGGAATGATCGCATCACCTTCCTCTCGCCATTTTTCAGCGTATAACAGGATATTCATGGCGGCCAGTATAGTGTGTGTGTGTGTGTGTGTGATTTAGATTTTTATGGTAGCTTGAACACTTTTTCAGTCATATCGCTACGATATCTGCAATGTGACAGTTTATAGTCATGCCTATTACTGGGGCATCATGCTGCAGATATGTAGAATGATGTCCCACCCCAGCAACATTATCCTGACACCAGGCCGACCAGTTATAACACAAACCTCTTGACGATGAGCGCCAAGCGAGGCAGCTGTTAGTACCATGCTTGAAAATCTGTGGTATGACTCAGCCAGGGTTCGAACCAATGATCTCCCGCATCCGAGGCGGACGTATTAATCACTATGCCACCGGAGTGTTCAGTATAGTTTGTGAATGAAGAATCAGATATATAAAAAACGTAAGAACCACCAAACTAAGGGAAACAACTGGTAAGCTTTCTCATCGTTTTGAAAACTGCGAAACAACTTTAAAATCGCAGGATGTGACATATAACGTGATCCTTAAGCTTTAGCCTAGTTGGTCTTGATATCAGTCAGAGAGTACCCCACGAGCGCCTAAATTTTACAAGGTGATCTTTGCAGGGTATCGGAATAGTCCTTCTCTGAGCTTTTGATGTCACTGTCATTTACCTATGCTACGTCATACGCTTTTATCTGCACTTGTTTGGCGTGCTGCACGTACTGCTCTATATCATTTTTATAGAACATTCTTTTGTCTATCGATCGGCATAAAATGTACTAACAAGTTCTGAGAAATAAAATATAACATATGCAAAATATTTAAAATACCCCAAACACATAGGATGAATAAGTCAGGAATTCTTTACTTGCAGTGACGATGAACGCGGCCGACGACGTTATCTTTCAGTACACAACAAGTGACAAAATATATTGATAACGTCACAATGTAGTACATCTGTGACACCATATATAGTCTGATTTCTAATTCTGCGTTTTATATTTGATTTTAGTATGTTATTAGAGAATAGAGGTGGGATCCAGTCAATGCACTCGTGTGCTTTTTTCAAAAAGGACAATAGACTAAGGTTAAGAGAGAACAAACTAGCCTGATGTCAATGAAATTCTGCAAGGAGAGTCGTACTCGGTATAATTTTATTACCGGTGATAGCGAGCGTATATCAAAAATGGTGCAAACAACGAGATCTTTTCCCGCAATCAAAGTCAAAATGGTGCGAAAAATGAAATCTTTTTCCGCAATCAAAGTCAAAATGGTGCGAACAACGAGATCTTTTCCCGCAATCGAAGTCAAACTGGTGCGTATAATTAGATCTTTTCTCCGCAATCAAATCATCCAGGCACTAGCTGACGAAAAGTAGACATATTTCTTCATCTTAGCGTGTTTTCTCTTAATATTTGCTTTTTTATGTACGACTTTTTATGACAAGTAATCGTATCCAGAAATTTCTGATGGATGATGAACACCAGTATTCCGGGTACTTTCATTCATGTAGTTAACAATAAAAATGCTTGGTGGGGTCTTAATTTAATTTCATTCAAAGACATATTTCAGTACAAAAAGGTTAAGTTTTTGTAACTCTAAATCGTCTCTGAACACATTCTCAACCACTCGCGTCGTTTTCCGTGACACTTTGTGTCTCGCACATAGTGATAAGGGTTGTTTGCGTCCGTTCTCGATTTATGCTTCGTACGGGTCATTGCTTTCCACATCAGGCGTTTTATTTTCCTACTGGCTACCAGGGTCTTTGATCTCAGTATAAATTTACAGTTTACAGATAAGGACACTGCTCATAAAGCGGGTTCTACACAGGTCGCAGGGCATTCTTCTATTGTCCCATTTAATACACCACATCACTCTTTTTTTACGATGATGACAGTAAACTAGCTCATTGCCTTTAGACAGAATAATTTCCGGCTGCTTTTCCCGAATAAACCAGGCTATTGTTTGTGCATTTCTGATGCGTACCACTACACCACCCCACCCCAATACCTACCTGTAAACAACAGAAGTGAATTTTACTACGCCGTTTTGCATCACGTTTTTTTTTTTGTTCAATTGGTACAAGTAAGTTCAAATACTTGGAAGTACAGCCTTTCTACTCTCAAGCTAATTATTATTTTTGTGCGTATAATGAGACTGAGTGAAAAAAAGTATGTGAATTAGGTAGATGTCGTAACAAAATAGATGAACTGAATATAAGTCCCTCACCCCGCGTCATCACACTAAAACACTGACAGGGAAACAAAGTGTAATATAGATGGACAGATACAAATGTTTATTAGTTCCGAACTAGTTAATATTGTTCAACAAAAGAATATGTGGCGATACACTAAGACAAGTGATGACTTTTAACAATTCATGTATTATTGAATTATTTTATAATTTAATGTTTAAGCAGCAGAGAGGGTGAATCCTACAACGTTTTTAGACAAAATTTGATTGAAATCCTAAAACGAGCCGTCTTATAATCTTATTTTAACCAAAAAAAGGCGAACCCTACAACGTTTTCAGACAAAAAATTGATTGAAATCTCCCTACGAAATCATTTTGACTAAAAAAATGAAAACGATTTTTTAATTAATTTTGGTCGCAACTTGTTGTCATCTACCCTCTCTGCTGCTAAAGTTTTCAGTTCTGGGTTAACAAAAATAATAAATAATTTGATCGAGTCTTTATGATTTCACAAACAGACTAATCGCTAACACCTCTTCTTGTAAATCAATCAGATTATTTGACTGGTCGGTGAGTTTGAAATTAATTCTGGTTAATGAATTATTATGGCATCGCATGTAGACAGGATTAATTGGGTTTTCAATAATTAGGAATCCTGGAGGAGCTGTTGGTGCAAATGAATAAAGAATATATCCTTGCTGAGCTTGATTTGATTGCTCTAGATTAATCTGATAGCTTCCTTCGATAACATCACACACTAAATTAAGCGCAATCACTGAGGATATATTCACGTTGAACGGAGCGATATGCCTGCCGCCACCGTCTGGGTCATTATTGTGTTTGAGGATTTTTATTTCCGGTGATGCTGTTTTTTTCCATGCATCATGAATTATTTTAAAACCAATATCGATGGTGTCACTGAGAAGTTTTTTTAGTTCCGGTACGTTATATCCTGGTAGTTTAAATGTTGGGATATCTTCAACGCGGATTTTATATTGATTTGCAAATCCTGTTCTCGATGTGGGGTTTTTATCATCGAGTATTACTTGAATAATTTGTGAATTAAATGTTTCCATATCGTCGATAATTTTATTGCATGTTTCTACGACGCTGATAAATTCATCTCGGCTGAGAGAGCCGGATTTAAGAGATATTAACAACAGCGATAAATCATTATTCATTGCTGTGAAATTTTAATGATTTCAGGTTCGTTAACAAAATTATATTCCTGCAATGGTCCACCCTCCGCCCTATGTTCGTATGCTAACCCAAAAAACTCTATAAATATGTTGTATTTTTTATAACTCCTTATTGGATTTTTAGGTTTTATCCTGTCTGTGACATAATCAGTTTTTTGTGGTTCTGGTAAATCAACGGTTTCCTCCAGAGTTTTACTCTGGGGCGGTAATTCAGGCCATCCTAGTACGGTTCTTATTGAGCTTTGATAGATATCTACTACGTATCCTTCTGTGCTTATCTCAATTGCGGATGATAGCGTCGGTTCATGAACTGTTATAGCGATTTTTGACTCTACTCCAGTAATCGATTTTATTCTACGCGCGAATTCATCATTGATTTGTTCGATTTGGTATGACCCTGTTGGTATCGAAACGACGTTCCAGTCTGGAGTTCCGTCGGGTTTATTCTTATTTGCAAACACTAAAGAATTATTCGGTTGTTGACCACCAAATGATTTTGATCTGATATTAGGCCAACTGTGATACACTCGTAGTTTTGCAAGCGCTATCTCCTTCACCGGGACCGGAGAGGGGAAATTCACACTGAATTCTGGATTCGTTGATGTTATTGATATCATGCTTGTTTGTACTGGGTTCGTGTTCTCCACTATTCGTTGAAGTAATTCCTGCGGTGTTGTCATTGTTATTATACTCATGATTTATTTCTAATTTTGGTATCGAGGAATCATAAATACTGATCATCACTGAGAACTCACAATCTGGTAATGTTGATATTATTGAGATCATTTTGTTTTTTGGGTTCGTGTTTTCTGATTCCATCGGTGTTGTCATTGTTATTATACTCATGTTGTCGCTCTAATTTCGATATCGCGGAATCAAAACTACTGACCATCGCTGAGAATTCACTATCTGATATAATCGTATTATCGAGTGACGACGATATCATCAATGATAATTGCGAATATGCGGTTGATGCAATATGAAATTGAAGTAAGTAATTCTGCAGTTTACTCTGGCTGCATGATGATATCTTTTTTGCTATCCCGGTTGATATACCCCCGATTGTAGCCACCGCAGAAATGCAAATTGGAACTACGACCGGGGCAATCATTGTAACCGATGCAAGTATTATTCCGGCGCCAGCGAGAACGCTTGACAAAGAGTACACAGTAATATCAATTGCGGTGATTCTTCGTCGGTATTTTTTTTTTTTATTTGATACTCCTCAGTGAGGGTTTTGAGTCTATTCTGAAATTCTCTGACCTGATCATAGCGACATTGAGTTGATGAAATCATTTTTATTTTAAAAACACTAGCGTTTTCAATTGTGAAATCCTTTCAATTTAGTTATTTACTTAAATCCGCTACGAATTCAACATACCAGGTTACTGAAACCCCAATCAAACTTTTATCAGTATATGTTATCGTGAACTTTTCAGTTTTATCCTTGTCGATGATCGTTGAAATCGTATTGTTGACCCCGGATGAACTCGACGATGATATATTAAATTGAGTTAATAGTGTTACTAGTGTTAATCGATAAATACCCTTGATAGTAGCTGTGATATCTAATTTGTTGTTTGCAGGTGTCCACTCAAATGATCCGTGTTGGATTGTATATACTACGTTGTTGGTTTTCTCATGAGGAATTTTTGTTTTTTCAATGATTGTTATCATCCTCGAAAAATCACCTTTGACGGCTTCGATGAAAGTTTTCGTCTCATCGATGGATTTTTTAATATCAGGGAGTTTTATTTCAATTTTATCCAACTGGGTTCCAATAAATTTATCAATGATATTTCTACGAAAAACTGAAAACTGTTTTCCGTTATCTTCAATTTTAGATTCAAGCGTTGCCAGTACAACCACAAAATTTTTTAACTCATCGTTGAGAGTTTTTAATCGATCTGTAATCGTCGAAACGAGTACACCCGGTTTGAGTTTACCCTGATCGGAAAATAACGCGATAGTATCCTCGATTGCGTTTTGTTGTTTAACCAAAATATCATCCAGAGAAATATTACTGGTTTTCAATTTACCCTGATCGGAAAATAACGCAACGGTGTTCTCGATTGCGTTTCGTTGTTTAACTAAAATATCATCCAATGACACATCACTGGATTTCAATTTACCCTGTTTGTCTTGAAATACAACTATTTCATTAGGATCAACACTTGTTAAATTTAACGTCTCAGCGATTTCATCTTCAATTATTTTTTTTATATCCTTGACAGAATCAGGTGGTGCAGTGCCATCGGGTTTGGGTTTCAAAGATCTCCCCCAAATATTAATCATGTTATTGTAAAACTCTTTCTCTCTCTAAAAAGCGATTGCTAGTGTATTCATTCACGACAACATGTGGTGGTTTTCCGCTTGGGTTACTCAAGGAGTTAGAAATAGCGTCAAGGACATTTAATACTTCGCTGCCGCATATTGATGGGTCAATCATCGTTTGTGTTGGTAGCGTAGAATACCAAGTCTTCATTGGAAGGGTTTTTATATACCGCATAAACTCTTTTGGTGGGGCTAATCCATATGAATCAAAATAGACAATCCCACGTGGATCAATAGCGTATGCAACCCAGTGAGTTCCAGGTCCGGTGCTGTTATCTAAATTAATGATTCCGGTTTCAACGCTGTTTGGTTGATGTGGTAATTGATCTTTCATAAAGACACCTCTGAAGTTTTTTAATCGCGAGTTTTTTAGCAGCATCCATTAAATCAAAATTGGACATAGGAACCATAGGTTCCTGAATTAATAAATCGTTCCTGGTAGTCTTAGACCCTTTCCGCTGTACCACGAATACGGGGTTCCTGGTAGTCTTAGACCCAATCCGTGAACGGATCGTCCCTTTTTTTATATCCTTTCCCAGTTGCCTTCTTTAGTGCCATTCCTGCTGCAGTACCAACGGCTCCTAACGCCGCCGCCTTAGCCACCGCTGGGGCAGCCGCTGCAATCAATGCTGGAATCGCAGCTAACTCTTTTGGTGGGGCTAATCCATATGAATCAAAATAGACAATCCCACGTGGATCAATAGCGTATGCAACCCAGTGAGTTCCAGGTCCGGTGCTGTTATCTAAATTAATGATTCCGGTTTCAACGCTGTTTGGTTGATGTGGTAATTGATCTTTCATAAAGACACCTCTGAAGTTTTTTAATCGCGAGTTTTTTAGCAGCATCCATTAAATCAAAATTGGACATAGGAACCATAGGTTCCTGAATTAATAAATCGTTCCTGGTAGTCTTAGACCCTTTCCGCTGTACCACGAATACGGGGTTCCTGGTAGTCTTAGACCCAATCCGTGAACGGATCGTCCCTTTTTTTATATCCTTTCCCAGTTGCCTTCTTTAGTGCCATTCCTGCTGCAGTACCAACGGCTCCTAACGCCGCCGCCTTAGCCACCGCTGGGGCAGCCGCTGCAATCAATGCTGGAATCGCAGCTAACAATGGAAATATACCGCCTGTTTTAATCATATTTTTGATAGCAGCTGCAGAGAGAGTAATCTGAACACCTTTTTTGGCTGCAAGTGCATCATTGAAATGTTTTATTTGACGAGTTGTCAGCGATAGTTTATTTGCACCACCAGTCATTTGCTTGGGTTTCAACGTGATTGTGGTTCCACATTTTTTAGCTGATTCCGATTGCAATTTTTTTAATTGACCGGGAGTTAACGCAACACTAATAACACTATATGACATTATACATAATTGATTGATTCTAAATCGTTTACAATTTCAATTACATGTTTTCCACTGGGGCATCTACCACTCTCATTCTTCCACCAACACCTTCAAGTAGCATTGATTTATCACTGAGAATGACAGCAACCGCTCTATAATTAGCAATAGCACCACGAGTCACATTAGCTCTAAAGTGTATATCAACGACGGACTGTCTTGTTAAATCGAGATGTTCCAGTGAGAAGTAATAGATCGGATACAGATTTTTAAAATCATATTATGATATTTGCAAACCAGTATCGACATTTTGATCACGTGCCATAAATGACAACAGACGATGATACACGCGTGCAATATGATTTTCTGTGTAATTAAGTTGTATATCCTCGGATGGTTCCTGTTGGCCGTTTATTCTCAGTGAGACGTCTTTCACACCTAACTGATCAAATATCATATGGCTGGAGAGTTGATTGCCAACTCGTGTGTTATCCTGTAACGCAATAAATATATGACGTGGCGCAGCAACACCTTGTTTTGATGCTAGATTCCACGTGAATAACCCGTTCAGATTTGATTGCTTCACATCTGTACTCACGGTTAGCCAACTCAACAACGACTTTCCTCCTTGGTCCATAAATGATAGTAATCGTTCTTCTGCGGTGATTGCTGGAGTCAACACTGGCATCCACAATGATATTTTTGTTAAATTGACTTTACCGGCATCAGCATTTGGATTTGCAACATCTGCTGGAATCCTCCAGATTGCGTCACTATCATCACTCTTTCGTACAAGCGATACTGTATGCTTCGCCCCATAAATAACTTTTCGGACGTTTCTACAGAATCCAAATATGTGATGCAGTGGAATCGCGCATGAAAATGATTTACGCGCTCCCTGCAACATTGAAATACGTGTTGCAGCCCCTAGATTGAAATTAACATCGTTGTTTATAATCATATCTTCGATACCAGCAGGAGCAGGGTTAGCAGCACGATCATTTGGTCGTCTTACAACGAATTGTTTTCCTCCAGCGGTATTTGTAGCATCTTTTGCAAACATCATAGAAGGTCCTGCTGATCTTGTATAATCATCGGAATATCTCGCTAACCCGATTATTTTTGTAGCCACATCAACATCGCGATCTATCGACTCGATTTCTTTTCCATCAATGAGATATTTTGCACTCTCAAATAACGCCATGATACCATTATTGACAAAACCGACTTGAGTACCAGCTGGAAACGGTGCTGGTACAGCAGTAGTATCAGCAGCTGTTACAAGTTCTCCTTCTACTTCAATAAACGCTTCACAGGGCAAAAAGTATTTACTGGTATCATGGACTTGAAGTTCAATTCTTGCTCGACTATTTGAGTCTATGGCATGATAGGCGTAATATTGATAATCGCGTACAGAATCATCCTTGCCAACTGGGGCGTCTATATCAAACGCCGGATCATGTGATTTTTTGAACATTTTATTCTATTCATCAGAGTCTAAATCGTGAAATCATAAACGATTTTCATCGTCGTAGTTTTTTAAAGCCACTTCCTGCTATCATATTTGCAATATTGCTTTGGTCGGGGGTTAAAGCCATCGACGCTAATTTTTCGTCTACTGCGTTATTTATAATTCTACTAACACTTGCAGGCATCTCTGCTGTAGATGGTAACGGTTTCTTTTTTCGTAAATCAATTCGTGATTTCACTAATGATGTTAATTTATTCTTCGCAGTTGAAAATGCTTTCCAGCAAGATCTCCAACAGCACCAATACCCTTATCACGAATAACTTCAATTGCTTTCATTCCTAGTTGTTTAGCTAACGGCATCACTTTTGGAGCCATTCTCGCAAATAACCCTGCAATGGTATTGCCTAAACCATCTCCGTAGTATGCTCTATAAACCGGAAACCGTGAATTAACTACGTAGACGGGGGTTGGTTTATCATGATTGTAGTGTATGATCATTATTTGAAATCAGAAACCATTTTTCAATTGGAAACGCTAGCGTTTTTATTCAATCCCGGTGATTAATCACTGTGATAATACTCTACTAACTCGTCAATAAAATCTCGATATGTTTTGATATCCATGATACCACCCTGAAATAATCGTCTACAGATATCAGCTGCTTCATTAATTATTTCCGGTGAGTTATTTCCAGCTGGAAACCTCCTACAAGAACTTCTAATCGTGATATATCATTGATAACACTACCAGGACATGAAATCCTTGGATTCTCACTGGAATCTTGCAATCCGCTTCCGCTATAACCAGTTGCTTCATCCTGTTTTTCCATTTCGTCTAAATTGGCTTTTTGTAAATAATCAAGAATATCATCATAAGGTGGTAGTTGTTTTTTAGGTGAAAAAGATATTTTCTTTGCAGGTTGCTGTCGCCTTCCTCGCAATTTTCGTGGTTTTTGTTGTTGTTTAAACTCTTCGTATCGATTATACACTATATCCACCGCATTTCTATATTGAATATATGATGCGTTATCCTTCTTCCTAATTCTACCTGTTTTTTCAGTTTTGATTTTGTAGAATATATCAGCCCAATGATCTAAATTTCTAACAAACATATGATATTCTGGTTTCAACATATTTTTCCTGTTTTCATAAGTCGTAACAACAAGCTCAGGAATTCCTGTTGAATCAGTCTTATTAATCGCTGCTAAACCCGCCTCGTTAAATATCACGCGTAAATCATCTACTATTTCTTTTGATTCCATTTGTTTTGTTTGTTCAGTTTTCGCTGCTATTTTTTCGAGTTCACCAATAACAGATTTTCCCGTCTCGGGAACATCTCCCAGTATAGCACGCTCTATCCCTTTCGTTGCTGTGGTTACTGGTTTAAACAATTCTTCGGATCCCATAGCAAAATCAGTCTGAAGACTCTGTCGTTGTTGTAGTTTATTCTGTACAGAGTCACGAATTGGTACAAATCTCCTGATTGCATCCAGTCGTTCACGAGCCAATCGGGTTGTTAATGCTTCATTGACCATTATTTGAAATCAAAAACAATTTTTCAATTGCAAAACAATTTTTCAATCCCGACCTAACACCATCGATTTTTGACATCCCTTGAGGGTCGGCTAAAAAAAAAATGATTAATGGTCGGGCAATCAAATAATGATAAATAGTCGGTCAATCAAATAATGATAAATGGTCGGTCAATCAAAATTGTTCATTTTCTTGAATTAACGCCCGTAGGTTTCTAACTTTAGAATTAACCTCCTTTTTCAATTCGTATTCGTACCCCAATTCTTTTCGTATTCGTTCTACGATGGTATACAACGGAGCGAACACACTTACGTCACTGGAAAATGCGAGAGAGTCCTTAATAGAATTCTGAATTCTTTTGATGAGCGCATACTTCTTTGGTAGCATATATTTATTGTTGTTAACTCCGTATTCTATATCCTGAAAATCAGACATGATTTGATCAGGATTTAACCCATCTGATAGTTCAATATCCCAACTTTTCAATTTTGAAATCTCGGATAAAATGCTATTCATGTTTTCAGAATTCATTATTCTATAACAATTATATATTTCTAAATGAAAAATATGACGCATTAGACATAACTAAATTGAATTTTTTGTCCCGTCTTTTTTGAAATAGCCGATCGACAAACCCCCTCTGCAACGAATCGTACTGAGGCTCTACAAATATTGAAATACTTGCCGGCTTCATATATTGATTTAAATATTTTTTCTTCGTTAGTTGTTGTATTCAAAGATTTTACTGGTTTCACTTTTTTTGAACAAATGCCAGTCCTTCCTCGTTTGGAATTCTCACTCTGTGTGATTGCTTGCAGATTTGATAAAGAATTGTTCCTTGGATTAGAATCCTTGTGATCGATAACAAAACCATTTTTGATCAATCCATTGAAACATTCAAATACGAAACGATGATTGTAATATTTCTTCTTTCCAACAGTAAAGAACAAATACCCCATACCATTATCCCACCCAACTGGGTTCTTCAGTCTACAGTGTCTTACAACACCATCACTGGATGCTTCATAATTTGTACTCACTGGGTGTGGTCTGAATTCCTGGTTCATTAGTATACTATACTATTTGTCTAATTCATTGACTGATCCATTGCAGTGATTCATTATACATAAACCTTTCATTTAGACACTTGTTTTTAGTATAGCATGAAGGAGTTCAAGAGATTGCCTTCGAAAAATGCTGAATTCAATGCTGATAAGGAGTTTAAGAGATTATTAAAAATCAATCCTAAATTTAATCTCGATAAACCAAAAAGACGTAACAAACGTCCAAGAGACGGAAACATGAAAGAGTTTAAGAGATTATTGAAAATCAATCCTAAATTTAATCTCGATAAACCAAAAAGACGTAACAAAATCAATCCTTGATTTAATCTCGATAAACCCAAAAAACGTCCAATAGACGGAAACATGAAAGAGTTTAAGACATTTTTGAAAATCAATCCTAGATTTAATCTCGATAAACCAAAAAAAACGTCCAAGAGAGATTACCCCTGGAAAGATGCTCAATTCAATCTCGATATAGCTTCTAATACACCAAAGAATACAATTCTTGATAAAGCCATGATTAGTAAAATCAGAGACTGTTTTAATGAATTTAAGCGTGATGGAGCATCTTATTGTTGGTCAACATTTCGAATTGATGGTGTTGTTGATGCTACCATGAATGATGAAAAAGCAGCAGTGATAATTTCACGTGTTGGGGAAAAACGGCATTTTTTCCGAATCAAATTCATTATCGAAGTCGATGGCAAATGGATTATTAAGGATAAATTTGAACCAATCCTCAAGAATAAAAAAGCTGTCATTGTGAGTAGAGATTCCAAACCAGGGATTCTAACCGGCATTGATAAACCATACTACGAAAGATCTTATCCCGTAACAGCAATGGTTTATGGGATATATCCGTTAAATGATAAACCCGATATCGCAAAACTAGCTCCTATGAAATATTCGTCAGGGCTTAATTGTGTAGCAGAACGAATAATAGAACACTTCACAAATGCATCCCGAGGAAATAAACTGATCTGCGACGTAGGAAAATAACCGAGTGGGAACTGACAGTGAAACAGCATGGTGCAAAGATTTCTGATATAGCTAAATTAGAAACATCATTACGATTCCCAATAACCGTTATGACGATAACCGCAGAGGTTTTATACGAACCGAAATATAACAAAAATGGAGCACCAATACAGATTATTGATCATAACAAACACGCGTGGACACCTGCGGTAACAATATTTCCACGAGAACGAACCGTGAAATATATCCCTAAGGAGTTCGTCGGGGATGTTTTCTATGAAGAGAGATTATTCGATGCTATTCATGCGTTGTGTAAAGATGATCCTGTGTCAGTTTGGTTACTTAGAAGTGATGAAGATCCCGAAATAGGATTCGATCAATTTGTAAAACCAAATGGTGAATTATATCGCATTGAAGAATTAGATAACAGAATGAGAAAAATCGCTAGTGATTTTTCACCGGAGAATTCCCATGAAAAACTACTCACGGATAGTTTTACTATTCCATCAGTGGTAGCTCACTTCGCAAGAGAAAAAAACTCATGGCGTCCAACACGAAGTGATTTTCTCGAGGATGTTAAATTGAGTTGCGTCAAATTGGGTCATGGAGGACTGTGGAATACGAAATACTCACGTGATGGTATGATTTCAATTGATATATCCGCGTGTTATCCCGGAAGTTTTCTCGGGTATGGGGAATGCGCTGAGTACTTCAAACGATTTGGACACCCCACGCATGAAATGACTCGTGTTGCGATTAATGGACCATTGCCTGATTTTGATTTAACCGGATTCGCTCGTGTGATATCATTTGAATTAGCTACAGGGTTACATCCGTGTAGTTATGTTTGGCTCGGTAGACACCTATCTGAAAAGGCCTGGATGCCAATAGTGCTATTGAGATATATGATTGATTGTGGTATGCTAATATCGTTGATTGTTTCCGAGGCTATTATATGCTATCGAGCTCAGAAAGAAGTTTGGCTACCACAACCCGATCTAGATAGAATAATCAACGAACTACGAAAACAGTTTCCAGATTTCAGTGAAGAAGAAATCATAAATTGGTCTAAGAAGTTATTTGAAATTAAAAAAAAACAAGCAAAAGATCTCGGAAGAAGAATAATCGGTAAATTTACCCAGGGTGGACGATACGATAACGCAAAATACTCTTCGCGGTTGATCATAGATGTCGCTGAATACGATTTTATTGTAGCGGATTTAATGAAACAGGGAAAACTTGTATCCCGTAAGGATGCTTTTCTATCCAATGGTGAGAAATTAGGTACGGTTGTTACCTACTGTGATGGATATAATTCCCAGTACACACATTTGAGAAGTTCAATGCTAGCCTATGCTTCTATTAATCTATTTTCGATGATAAATAGATTTCCTAATACCGCGGTTAGAGTGGCCACTGATTCGATGTATATACACAATAAGTACAAATCAGCTGTAGCGGCATTCACAGATCCCGAAGAAAATTGGGGGCGTTGGCGATTTAAAAAAGAGATGCTACATGAGTATTGTGAATCCGCAGACGTTGCCATGGATGATAAATATATTTGTTGTAACCATATTGAAATTCAATCAGAACTTTCTAATGCACCACCGGTGTCTGATCCAGTATGTAGATACAAGACAGTTTATTTAAACGGTTGTGGTGGGTCAGGAAAGACAACTCGTGCAATTGAATTATTTCGTCGTGGAAACGCTAGCGTTTCTAACATGATTGTGCTAACACCGACTCACAGACTCGCCAGAGAGATGATACAACGAGGGGTAAATGCTTGCACTTATCACAGCTTCTTTCGATGGAAGGGTGACAAATGGACTCCTGATCGAATGGGTGATAAATTCATTCCTGAAATCATAATCTGGGATGAAATATGCACAGTGTCATTAGATGTATTAAAAACATTTCTTGAGTGGTTGTTAAACAAAAACACAAAAGTCGTCATGTGCGGGGATCACGGCCAACCACCACCATTTGTCGGTGCATCTCCACATGAATGGCTAAAGGGTTTTGTAGACTACTATGAAGAAATCACCACTGATTATAGATCACTTGATGAACGATTACGCGAGTTCAAAGCGCTAATTAGATTACAACCGGATAGAATCCAATGCGAAATAGCGCGTGAAGTGATTTCAGAAACCCCAATGAATGATTTCTGGGAAACATGGAGACCAAACGATTTGATCATTGCAAGTAGAAAAATAGTCAGGGACACACTTCAAATGAAGTTATTTGAATTGCATAAAGAAAAATTTGCAACGCTTCCAGTACCCCTTTGTTATAGGCCATCGGATACACGAAAACATAATATTGAAGTTGATATTCCAGGACAGAATGAAAAACAAATTCTGGTATTAAATGATATTGTGCTGGTTGATATCAATGTCGTTGAAGATGCATTGCGTGCTAATAAATCCCCGTGGACGCTAGGATACGCAGCAACAATACACTCTTCACAGGGATTGACTATATCGAATACAATTGTTTGGATGGTGGATAATCACATCGAATGGTCGAATTTAATCTATCTCGCAGTATCCAGAGTACGAAACATAAATCAACTTCGAAGAGTTGTTTTCGATGATAATGACACAACAATAAGTGATATTGATGTTAGCATCATTAATAAAAAAACTCTCCGGTTACAAACAACAGGACAAAAAAAACCAACGAGAATTTGATATTGATGCTGAACTAATAATCACTTTGAAGAAACAACAGAATAATCACTGCGCGAGTTGCAATTGTATAATGCGTTGGCAGTATTCGGATAAGGATCCTCGCCAATTCACCGTAGACAGAAAAAATAACAATCTCGGTCATGTCAGAAATAATGTGATGTTGACTTGTCTTGAGTGCAATAGACGCAAGGGTGCTAGTTAAGACCATGCGGTGGCAATTGAGTATCCTCGGGAATCACTTGTAGTTGTTGTCGAGTAAAACCCCGCTGAGGGGCAGTTGAATCCAGTTTATAGACTGGAGGTCTACCAGTTGATCGTGTTATACTAGATATCTTATGCGTAGTGACGTTCCAAATAGGATCAGTAGCCCTTTTTCTACCCCCTTCAAGCTCTCCTGGTTCGTATAAGTACCTCACAATGACATTACTACCAAGAATTGGTTTGGAAACGCTAGCGTTTCTAGGGAAATCTTTTTGTGGTTGTACGGGTATTGACTTCTTTTTAATCGCGTTGATAGGTTTCATGTTGATTGTTCTAGTAGTCTCGTTATTCAGTGCAGTAATCACCGATGGTAATCTTTTAACCCATTCACTGGATCGCTTTTCTTGAATGAATTCTTTTGCGTATTGATATCCAAATAACCGCTCAGCAATCGTCCGAGTAAATCGTTCTACAATGGCCTGATCGCGATGTAGCGCAGTATGCCCTCGTCGTATGGTGACATTATGATGTTTCATTGTAGATAACACTGCACCCTGAAATTCCTTGCCAGGATCAACTTGTAACAGATTTGGCCAGTGCAGAGGACCTCGTCGATAAATCCTTTCAAATGCAGAAGCGACTTCAGTGGCTGATTTTGTTTTTAACGGTTCTGCTTCTTTGTATCGACTTGCAATATCAACTACGGTTAACGCATATTTGTAACCACGATCATGTGGCAGAAATAATATATCAGCCTGATGAACTTCATTAGGAGCGGTCACATCAAAATGCGAGAATTGAATTTGTTTAGGCGGTGGTAGATAAATTTGCCATAGTGCCTGTTTGGATAACCAATTAGCCGCAGTGGTTTTTTTCACTTTTGCAGCTCTAGCGAGTTTATTGATTGCAGCGTTACCCCTCCAGTATCCCCTCGGAGAATAATAAATTGATTCCATATTATTAATTACCAGCACCTAACATCAATTTACTTTTCATAGCCGATTTTATCAAAAATGAAGACAATTTTTCTTTGAAGGATTTATCGGGAATAGCATTTAACGCATGAATTAATTTCACATCTGTTAGATGCCTGTGTTGCAGATTGCTGCTTTTATAAGCAACATCATGAAGGTGACAGGCCTTATCAATGGCGTTTATTGGTTCTTCACCGGGGTTGGGTTGATTTTGATTATTGAGTCTGATATCAAGTCTGGTTCCTGGTCCACAGTAGCTATATCCTGGGAGGTGCTTTTCTCCGGGGTACTTTGCCCATGGGGTTCCAGGGAGTTTTGCTAATTTGGCTGCGATATCACCTCCTCGTTTTTTTTTTAAATCAGATCTCATAGACACAAATCTAAATTTCTTTGTACCACATTGCACGCATTTACCAGAAAGCGCTGATCGGTTATTTTTAGTTGTAATCGTCGTCAAGTCATCTGTGCCAGTACGCGTTTTACACTTCACACAATATAGATCCATAATTTATGTATAGAAATATGGATATAATTGATTTTTCAGCGACTAAAACAAGAGAACCAATTAAGCATCATGCAGCGCTACCAAACTCTATCCGGATGATTATAATCGGGCCATCTGGATCCGGTAAAAACGCAATTGTTGCTCAATTTAATAATGAGATGGATGAAGTGGGATAAGTTGTATTTAATTGCCCCTAGCGTAGATGATCAACGATGTTATGAAGTGTTAAAGGATTTTAACGAGAATGCATCAGAAATTAAGGGTGAGAACGCCATTGATTTTATAACCGATATCGATGAAGCACCGAGTATTGATGATATTGATGGAGATATTAACAATTTAGTCGTATACGACGATATAATGTTGGATAAACAAAAAAATCCTGCTAGAATATTTTCCCGTGGGCGTCACAAAAACACTGACGTGATATATGTCACTCAACGCTACACTCAGGTTCCAAAAGTCATCAGAGATAACTGCAATATTCTTTCTGTATTCAACGGAGTTGATACTCATACTCTTAGAAATATTTGGCAGACATGGTGTTCTGATATGGACTTAAATCAATTTAAAAACTTCTTTAGTCATGCTCAGTCAAAACCACACGGATTCGCAACAATAAATTTACATGATCCTCGGACACGATATCGTATCGGACTGGATCAAATATTCGGTTGAAATCGTAAAAGAATTATTAACCCAGAACTGAAAACTTTAGCAGCAGAGAGGGTGGATGACAACAAGTTGCGACCAAAATTGATTAAAAAATCGTTTTCATTTTTTTAGTTAAAATGATTTCGTAGGGAGATTTCAATCAATTTTTTGTCTGAAAACGTTGTAGGGTTCGCCTTTTTTTGGTTAAAATAAGATTATAAGACGACTCGTTTTAGGATTTCAATCAAATTTTGTCTAAAAACGTTGTAGGATTCACCCTCTCTGCTGCTGTTTACACTTAATTACATAAGCAAGCTGTCAAATTTAGTTCCACATGACAATAAATGAAAAATTTTGATTATGCAGTTGAGCTAATTAACACAAAATGATTAAAATCGAGCAGCATTATAACGTAATAACTATGCAATAACTCAAATGCTAAGCAGAATCGCCGTAGTTTCATCGCCGTCAATAAACAAGAGAAATTATTACAAAATCACAAAAGGTTAAATAGAAAATTTTATTATGCATCACTTTGTTTACAAATAATAATAATACTAATGCCGGTTCTTACAGATAACTGTTTGTTTAATATACATTTATACACTTTATTATTAAATAAATTTGGTAACCGCTCCGGTGGCCTAGTGGTTAGAGCGTCCGCCCCGGAAGCGGGAGGTCGTCGGTTCGATCCCCGGCCGAGTCATACCAAAGACTTACAAAAATGGTACTTACAGCTGCCTCGCTTGACGCTCAGCATAAAGAGGTTAGTGTTAGGACTGGTCGGCCTGGTGTCAGGATAATGTGACTGGGTGAGACATCATGCTACATGTCTGCGGCATGATGTCTTAGTGCTAGACATCACTATAAACTGCCTCACTGCAGACATCGTAGCGATATGACTGAAAATTGTTAAAGCTACGTTAAAAATCCTAATCAAACAAACAAACAATTAAATAAATTTCATTCTGCAGCTCATTGAATGAAATATTTTGATCACAAACTTGAATTAATAATGCAATATGATCCGAAATTCAGCGGCAAAACCACAGGTACGCAAATAAGGCCAACACACAAACCTAAACTAAACTACTACATCTTATTCACAATTGACAGGACCCATGCATTTCGACGTATCACTACATGAGACCCATGCATTTCGACGATCACTACATGAGACCCATGCATTTCGACGTATCACCACATGAGACTGTGAAAGGAGAAATTCAAGAATCTGTTCTTGACAGTCTCTGTCATTCACAGAATCAATACCTCAAAGGTTTTTCTGTAAATATAAATGATAAATATGGTTTTGTAGATCTCAAGGGATACACGTTAAAATTATTACTTGTATTTGGGAATGGATGAATGAAGTTTCGCTATACTTTTGCGTTTTGTTAAATGAGACATGATATTGAAAGATATTAGGCTGAACACACGAGTTCCGAGTTCCTTCCAGGAATACTTGACATGTTTGAAGCAAATGGACCATTCGTTTGGGAACATGTGACGTTAAGGTCTTTCTTAATATTTTTGATCTTGTCAACTAGTTATGCTGAGACTGTTCGTCTGGGAATGAAACACAATACGATTATTTTAATAGGTAATCGAGATATGATGGACTTATTGAGATTTGTTGTATGATTTTAAGAAATTTTTTCCATTTTTCTGAAATGGAAATAATATACTCTCATTCATATAACTAATCTTAGAAAAATTTGTTCTAACCCAACTTGTATTTAATGTGAATTCAGTCTTTTTGGAAAAGTACAGTCTGCATATCGCCCTTGCCACAATACTGAAACTACTCTTCTAAAAGTAGTTAATGATGTATGATATATTATTTTACCGTCATCAGCGTGTATTTGGCATTCATAGTACAGTCTTACTGTGGTATAAATCCTACTTGGTCAACAGGACACAAATTGTGTCCGCAAATGGACTACACTCCAACCCAGTTGTGGTGTTCCACATGGAACGTTCTTGGACCTTTTCTCTTCATTCTATATGATGATCTATGACACTTAAAACGTTTGTAAACAACCCACATCTGATCGGATCATCCTTACAGTACCACGACTAGAGCACACCTCCCGCTGCTCTGTATTCATTCGATACAATATCAAAACTAAAATGTGTTCTCTGTGCTACGTTTCGATGACGGACTCCATTCCAACACCTATCCAACCTCACCCAAGTGTATACACCAGCAAGATACTTACGCTCCTCTTCTGACAATCGTATACTCATTATTCCCACTATGACAACGAAATTATATGGACAACGTTCTCTTGCATACCAGGGCCCAGCTACGTGAGCGAATTGCCCACTGAACATAGACACAAAGACAGTCATCCGATTCAAAAGTGCTATTAAAACTCACTTATTTCGACTGCAAGAACAAACTTAAAGACCTAAAATTGTTTCCTACCTAAAATCTTTTCAGCAAGTTTTATGGTTTCTAATTTCATGGTGTTTTTTTGTGATCATATCATTATATATGCTTTTTATGTTATATATATTGTCTAATGTTGTAAAGTGCTTGGAGCTTCTAGAGATTAGGCACCATACAAAGTCCTCATTTTATTATTAGTATTACATACTATAAAGTTGTGCCAACACGATTACAATTTTGAGCTGACACAGACCTGATTTGTTTGAATCTTATTCTGTGATTTTGGCAAATTGCTTACATAGAATGCTTGAATCCGAGCGAACAAAATTCCTGTCACATATTTGGCGATAGAATCACTCAAAACAGAAACACCAAATTTCTTTGTTTCTGGAAGATTCGTTTGATTCAAGAACAAGGAAGTCATTATAGCAGAAACTGGTACATTTTTGTCAGGTTAAAACAAAGTTAGTCATTGAAGGAATCGCTAATTCGGTATCCATGTAAGTTGATATAATTCTGAAAAAAAAATGAACCATTTAACAATCCCAAGAAGCACAACCTCATCTAAAACTGAGACGAAAAGAAAGATTCGTGTATACCCGTATTTCATGAATGGTAGCTAAATCAACCAGCGTAACTTTGGGTTAATAACAATTTCAAAGTTTTTCATTTTAGAACGATGACATGATGTCTGATAATTGGAATGAAAATGTATACTCTCTATTATATACTCACAAGCATTATCTTGGGAAATAAAGGAGAGCCAGGAATAGCTACGGAATCATATCCTAGAAACTCTCCGTTAGAAATGATTTGTTTTTGGCCATTTAGTTTCAACAAAAAACAAATTTCAGTGCAAAGGATAGGTCCCTTACTAATTCAGCTTTCTGCATTGTTTGGATGTCCACCAGTTTTGACCTTCTAAGGCGGGTGGGAGGAAGTCATCCTAATTTGATCTATAAACAGTATGCAATAGTGCATATTCGTTGGCAGCGACACAAAGTCCGCGGAATGACAATTCTGCTATCGACTAAACACTTTTAAAATTATTGTTGTTCTTTTAAATTAAAAATCATCCTTTAAAATGTATTTGTAATTTGAACACATGTTACACACGAGCTTGATTGAGCAATGTCGAACAACGGATTGCCAAGAAAGTAGGAACGAGAGACTGACTGATTATTGAACTAATTTAAGATCCTTTGCAAATGCTGGTACCTGTTTAGTTACAAATCCTCTTTGTAATAGTTACCCTTCATGAATGTCCAACTTGTCTATTTTATCGTAAAGCTACCATACCGTTTTAAACATTTTAAAAAGATAGCTATATAAACAGACAGGAATACAAAGAGAACATTACTTACTATAGGCTGACAAAGAAAGAGACAGATGTATTGAGCTGTCATATTGGAATTTTTAATATAGTGGATACGCGTTACTGACTTCTAGTTCAGACGATAGTTTTGTGTTTGTGACGGTGGACAATTGTTCTTTACTGTCGCTGAATAACAGATAGAGAGCAGGACCGGTCCTAGGGCAAGGCTAATGAGGACAACCGCCTTGGGTCTCGTGCTGTCAAGCAATGTAATATGTTTGTTTGCTTTTGAGCCCCGCGCTCATCGTTTGCTGCTTTGGGTCCGCACATCATATGGCCCGTCCTGATAATGAGGGAATCATAACGGAAGGTCATTTTTAAGTGACCGATATGCAACATTTAGTGTTAGGACATTCAGTGAACCTTGATGTTAGAATGCCAAAAATACCATACTATAGACAGGTGTCAGCATAGTTGTATGAGACTGGCTCCTACTTCGGACTACGTCATCTAATAGTATTAGTGAACTGAATTCACACAATTGGTCTTTACCTGTCACGAGATGAATATCAAGCAGAGGGTCACGACCGAACATGATGTTTACAATATACACTGTCTAATAAGATTCGCTAAATAAATTCTTGTAAACCACCAGGATCATGTCATGATGTGGCATTTTGATATAAAGCAACATTCTGAAACAATACGTACATACAAAAAGGCCATATGTAGCAAAATGACTATAAAAAACGGATTTGCGTCCTAGTCCTAGATGAAACAGTAGGACCTGAGACATAATCTTATTCCCCATATGGTGCCTGCCAGCAGTAACAAATAACAATGCTAATGTCCAGTGAGCAGACAACAATAGAGACAGGGTCGTCTGAGGTGAACAAGGATAAATAGGTCAGCACGATGTCGAAAAAAGGGAAAACAACGAATATTATGGATTAGTGCGATGGTAATCTTGACAATTTTATGCAAATAATTTTAGTGCAGAATACAATTTAATTAAATGGAAGCGATATATTGAACCAGATTTCAATAAACGTACTGAACATTTTTTTAAAAAAAATGTATGTATTTTTTTAAAATAGTATTCGTTCAATGTACGTGGCCTGAAAGGTAAAAATAATTTTTCTTAAGTTATTGAGCTGGTGTATGATGTTGGTATTAAAGAATCACAATTAGATGATATTATTATTATTATTATTATTATTATTATTATTATTATTATTATTATTATTGAACATTTAACCCATTTTATATAGCAAAAGAATATTTAAAAATAGGGGATATTAAATAATCAATTTGGAAGTGCAATTCAGTATTTAGCAATCTAACTTAGTGATTCTTGTATAATGATTTAATTTTTTTGTATATTTAAATGTTTACACAATGTCAAAAATATACTTCGTGTAGAATTATCCATATTTCTTAAGAACCTAAAAATACTGCAGAAAACCCATTTTGAAATATCCCAGTCAAAAATATTCTCAGAGGCCAAGTAATAGCGAGTTTGCAATAAGCCAGAGGTCATCATAACTCAATAGGGGTTCAAATCTAATGAGTTAGAAATATATAATTCTCTCCCTTTTTACAGTAAGTAGAAACGTGTTACAAAACATGTATAGAATTCTTATTTCAACGCAACGTGCATTTCGCCTAATTCCATTTTAAGGTATAACGGTACCAATTGTATAACCATATTTAGGCCGAGTTTAAGGTGTAGAGAACATTGTATTAAGAAATAAACAACAACACTAGCTGTGACCGGTGCATTACGTAATAGTTGTACCTTCTGTTAGACTTACAAAAAGTTAAGCATTATATTTTGTATTTTTTAATGATTTTTTTTTCTTAAATGTGGGACATATGGATGAAACCAGGTTTGTTGTGACTAGATAACTCTTACCACTGTCTAGTTCCCGCAGAGTTTATATTTATACAACGTGTGGCATATCAAAGATATGGTTTAAATCTATGCATTTATTTTATTTATACGACATACAATATTTCGTGTTCCTCTGTCCACATGTGTTTGAGTCATGGGCTCGGCCAATATGGTCATTTGAAAAGCCTGTAGCTTCCAGAATGGTTGGCTGTTTTTGCAGGCATTTACCCAGGATCTACTGCCAGCCAATATACTGCCGCCATATAGAAACCTATAATGTGCTAAAAAATAATAAAGTAGGTTTCACATTTTTAAAGGGAGATAAAACTGACGGCCATAAAGCGTGTTCCATCAAGAGAGCGAATTTTTCATACACACTTAATATGTACGAAACAAAAGAAGTTCTTTAGAGACTCGTAATTATGTTTACTAAATTTCATTCATATGAAATAATATATGTTTAATTTTTGTATTTAGTAAATTAAATGAAAATACACAGCTTGAATTTAGCATTAACATCTGTGAAATGAATAGTCCGGTTACCTGCGTTAAACTCAGTGAGAAAGCTTGCCAGTAGCTTCTCGTGGGTCGGTGGTTCTTTCCGGGGGATTTCTCAGGTCCTTCCGCCATCATTAATAGTAGCCGCCATGTATAGCCTATTGTGTGCTGAAAAATGGCGTTAAGCCCTTCAACAACAACAACAGCAACAACAACAACACTCATGTGAAAGTCGCCGCCATATTACGACTCAGAGTTTGTCGAATATTTTGATTGACATACCTACTCTCTTGCACGATATGATGCGTTCGATGACATTTTGTCGAATTTTGTATATTCCGACAATTCCTTGATATATTTTACATCGGAATAAACATAAGGTATGACAGACTTTATTTGCCTAAGGTTTAAACAACAACAACAAAGAAAACAAGTTTCTTCTATGAAGGCTTGGTGGACCGGGATACTTTGTCAAATGCTGCACATTTGCGACTGCAACAAGTAAGATTTTCATTTTTTAATAGCGTACTGCATCAATAATATGTTGATATATAGTTGTACATGAAAGTCCATATTTTGCGAAAGATTATTCATGCTTAGATAAGGACTATCTCCCAGAGAGAAATACTTTCATTGCAGGAAGTAGCGCTATTTTTAAAGAGGTTTATGTCTTGCATTTAAAAAAAAAAACTTGATGCAGCTGATTCATGTTTTCATGTCATCTCTTAGGAAATACCAACAATAAAAAGACATTCAAATCTTTACCGTACATTAGATAAACATTGGAAATAAGAGAAGTCATAAGAAAAAGATACAATTTAAAGTAAGTTTGTACAAACATGAAAAGTTTCAGAGGGTAGGGCGCTAGAGAGTCACCAATGTTAGGAGCTACAAAACCACTGAGGTTACAGAGAAGAATACTCCTCTGTTTGTGAGGTAATGATTAAAACAGAAACACAAACCTTTCTTCACAAGGGGATGACGGGGGAAGGGATTGAGAAGGAGTTGTGGGATGACAAATCCCATTATGACTGTGCCGTCCAAAACGTATCGATATTAACATCTTTATTTACTATGATATTCCTCTTTTACATGGGCATTACACAATTTTAAAAGAAATCTAAGTTTGTTCAAGCATTTCACAAAAGTTAAGGATGCAGTCTTCGTGGTTTTGTGTTAAATAAATAGTATATTGTCTGGGGAATTTAAACTCATTATTCCTGTAAGTTTAAATAACCTGAACAGTATAAGATGCATTCAGTAATTTGTTTATTGTATATATAAAGGGGCACATTTATGGCGATCTTACAAGAATACATTATGTTACGTGCTTAGGCTCGAATAAGCAGCAACACAGAAAGAGTGAAAACTAACAAGCTTGTATAACTTTAACAATGATTTATTTAGTACAATTATTTTCATAAAATAAATAAACTTAGTTTTAGAGAATCAAATCCAACATTAATCCAATATAGAATTCACAAAAATAATCCACTAATGGAATTGTAAGAGTCCTGATAAATAAATTTTCTAATAGTTCCAGGTTCGAATCTTGACGATATAATCCAAAATGACTGACAATGTCACGTGATGCAGTTCTTGTTTAATTTATCATCCAAATGAATTATGAGCACATGTTTTCTCCTCCAAATAGATAATAAATCCTCTTTCTTCAATGAATTGACACAGAGTCCAGAACAAGATAATAAAAATTATAACTCAAACATGAATACACAACTGTTCATTTTAAAGCCCAAAATTCTACTGATTTGTTCTATCCCAAACAACAGTTCTTATACTTGTTTTTCTTAAGTAAACAAGTGATCACGTGGTTTTCTAGAAATTGATAGAGGTTCATGGAAGGTCACAGAAAGAGACTGCCTTCAATAAGTCACCTATTAAAAGAATGATCCAGAAGAAAAACCATCCCCAATAACTAAAAATATAAAGATGCCCCTGAAATTAACCAATAGTGTTAAAGACCTGTTTATAAATCTGAAGCAAGGTCAGATAATGAAGTAAACAAGCCAAGGTCAGCCTGTTTACAACTAGAATCTAGGTCAGCCTGAATTTTCTAGAAAGAATCTCCCAATTAATGAATATTAAACCCTAAATGACGAATTTGGATTTAACAATAAAAAATAAATAAATTAAGTCCAATAACCGTAACAATTAGTTGTAGCCAGAGAACCAACATTAATTAGATTTATGAAGAACAGACGCGTATCAATCGACATACCTGCCATAATTGTTAATGTCCCTTCGAGAGGAGAATGTTATTCTTAATTAAGCATATGTTTAGACAGCAGCCAGACGGACTATTTGGGACACGGTAAACGTTATTTTCATAGTAAAGCTGTCACAATTTAAAGATCGCAGAAACTCTGTAACTATCAAATTACCAGGTCAAGCTGATCCCGACTTTGGAGCCTGTCAGAAAGGAAAAGAGATATTTGAATGTGATTGGTTACGCTAATTAAAGGGCGTGTTTCCCCACACAAAATTTCCTAGGTTTTAATATCGCCGTATCGAAACTTTTAATCAGTTTAAGATTTTCTGCAAGAGACACCAGAGTAGGCTCCGGGGGATTTGCAAGAAATTTCCTCGTAAAAGGTTTTGTCAAAAGGGGACTGTTGTAGAAATAAACCGACGAACTAATTTGGCGATTATAGGGAGGAACATTGTAAACAAAGGTAGTGTGACTTATCCATGTAATTTGTTGATGCCATATATAATGGTTTGCTGAACTTATTTACTTGTATTTTCATGATTTGTTTTCTACAGTCGTATAATAATTTGTTTTATGAAGTATAATGGTGTTGAGTTTATACATAGGAAGTCGTACATTAATCTTTAGATAAGTTTAACGAATTGTTTGAATTTGTCGTCTTGTTTGCATAAAATTAGGTTCTAAGAATTTATTGTATTACATTACTTAATAAGATTACGAGAATTCGAATCGAGAAGATTTCACATATGATAAAGAGTGCGTGTGTAATGACTGAAATGACGTAGTAACTGATGAAATGTATCTCATTTATTCGCTGTGTAACTTTAGGCTGGCTCAGAACCGCTAAGCCTCGTGTGGTGTGTGTTAATGAGAGCAGCAGAGGAGGCGAGCCGGACAACATTTTTAAACACGTTTTCAATGGATTACGGCTTAAATCAATGAAATCAGGCAAAAAATCAATGAAATCAGGGAAAATAAAATCAATGAAACAGGCAAAAAATAATAATGAAAAAATCAATGAAATCAAAAAAGAGAAAGCCTCCATTTGCCAATGGAGACGATCATGCAATGAGTAAAAACTTTTCAACCGAATATTTTATCCAATCCGATGACGAAAATCCTTCAGGATGAAAATCCTTTCAGGATTTCACAAACAGACTAATTTGTAAAACTTGACCTTGTAGATCAATCAGATTATTAGACTGGTCAGTGAGTTTGAAATTAATTCTGGTTAATGAATTATTATGACATCGCATATAGACTGGATTCACCGGGGACTCAATAATTAGAAATCCTGGAGGGGCTGTTGGTGCAAATAAATACAAAATATATCCCTGCTGAGCTTGATTTGATCGTTCTAAATTTATTTGATAACTTCCCTCGATAACATCACATACTAAATTGAGCGCAATCACCGATGAAATATTCACATTGAACGGAGCAATATGCCTGCCGCCACCATCTGGGTCATTATTGTGTTTGAGGATTTTTATTTCCTGTGATGTTGTTTTTTTCCATTCGTCATGAATTATTTTGAAACCTTCATCGATGGCATCATTGAGAGATTTTTGTAATTCTAAGAGATTATATCCTGGTAGATTGAATTCGGAAATATTTTCTACGCTTATATGATATTTTGTCGCAAATTTTATTTTCGTATTAGGATGTCTTGCAAGGGATACCTCTCGTATGATTAGTGAATGAAATATATCCATGTCACTGAGGATTCTGTTACATGTTTCTACGACGTTGATAAATTCATCTCGGGTGAGAGTACCGGATTTAAGGGATATTAACAACAGTGAAATATCGTTATTGAACGCTGTGAAATTTTCAGTGATTTTATCCTGTCGAGTTATGTAGTATTTATCCCCTCCCTCATCTAATTCAGAGAAAAAATTCAATTTGTCATAATCGCTATAGCTTTTTATTGGATTGTCAAATTTTGTCGTGTATGTGACATAATCAGATTTTTTTGGTTCTGGTAAATGAACGGTTTTTCCCGGGGGTGGTAATTCAGGCCATCCCAGTACGGTTCTTATAGAACTCTGATAGATATCTACGACGTAACCATCTGTGCTTATTTCAATGGCAGATGATAGTTTTGGTTCATGAACTGTTATAGCTATTTTTGATTCTGCTCCAGTAATGGATTTTATTCTACGCGCGAATTCATTATTGATTTGTTCAATTTGGTATGATCTGGTTGGTATCGAAACAACGTTCCAGTCTGGGGTACCGTCGTCTTTATTCTTATTTGCAAACACCAGTGAATTATTGGGTTGTTGACCACCAAATGATTTTGATCTGATATTAGGCCAACTGTGATACACTCGTAATTTTGCTAGCGCGATTTCCTTCACGGGGACTGGGATAGGGAAATTCACACTGAATTCTGGATTCGTTGATGTTATTGAGATCATGCTGGTTTGTACTAGGTTTGTGTTCTCCACTATTTGTTGAAGTAATTCCATCTGTGTTGTCATTGTTATTATACTCATGTTGTTGTATTTCTAATTTTGACATCGCAGAATCATAAATACTGACCATCGCTGAAAACTCACTCTCTGATATAATTGTATCATCGAGAGATGACGATATCAATGAGGATAATTGCGAGTATGCAGTGGACACAACATGAAATTGAATTATGTAGTCTTGTAGTTTCCGTTGGCTGCATGATGATATTTTTTTTGTTATTATTGAAATTATTCCCGCTATTGTTGTTGCCGCAGAAATGCAAATTGGAACAGCTATCGGGGCCATCATTGTCACTGAAGACAGTATAATACCGGCTCCGGTGATTACACCACTCACAGCGTACACAGTAACATCAATTGCGGTAATTCTCCTGCGATATTTTTTAATTTTCATTGCATACTCCTCAGTGAGGATTTTGAGTCTAGTTTGAAATTCTCTGACCTGATCATAACGATATTGCGATGATGAAATCATTTTATTTTTAAATCAGTTTACGATTTCAATTGAAACCGTTATTTACTTAAATCCGCTACGAATTCCACATACCATGTTGTTGAAACCCTAACCAAAATTTTATCAGTAGATGTTATCGTGAACTTTTCAGTTGTATCCTTGTCGATGATCGTTGAAATCGTATTATTGACCCCGGATGAACTCGACGATGAAATATTAAATTGAGTCAATGGTGTTACTAGTGTTAATCGATAAATACCCTTAACGGTTGCAGTGATATCTAATTTGTTGTTTGTAGGTGTCCACGCAAATGATCCGTGTTGGATCGTGTATACTACGTTATTGGTTTTCGCATGAGGAATTTTTGTTTTTTCAATAATTGTTATCATCCTCGTTGCATCCCCTTTGATGGCTTCGATGAAGGTTTTCGTCTCATCGATGGATTTTTTGATATCCGGGAGTTTTAGTTCAATTTTATCCAACGGGGTTCCAATAAATTTATCAATGATATTTCTACGGAATGATGTAAACTGTTTTCCGTTATCCTCAATTCTAGATTGAAGTGTTGTTAGTTCCAACACAGAATTTTTCAATTCATCGTTGAGAGTTTTTAATCGATCTGTAATCGTCGAAAAGAGTACACCCGGTTTGAGTTTACCCTGATCGGAAAATAACACAATAGTATCATCGATTGCGTTTCGTTGTTTAATCAAAATATCATCCAGAGAGACATTACTAGTTTTCAATTTACCCTGTTTGTCTTGAAATACAACTATTTCCCCGGGGTCAACACTTGTTAAGTTCAACGTCTCAGCTATTTCATCTTCGATTACTTTTTTTATGTCCTTGATAGAATCAGGGGTTGCAGTGCCATCGGGTTTGGGTTTCAAAGATCTCCCCCAAATATCAATCATGATATTTTATACACCTCTCTCTAAAATCGTTTTTGACGACTTCGATTACTAGTGTATTCATTTACGACAATGTGTGGTGGTTTTCTAGATGCTGAAATAGCGTTAAGGACATTTAATACTTCACTGCCGCATATTGGTGGATCATTCATTTGTTGTGTTGGTAGCGTAGAATACCAAGTCTTCATTGGAAATTTTTTTATGTAACGCATAAACTCTTTTGGCGGTGCTAATCCATATGAATCAAAATAGACGATTGCCTGTGGATCAATAGCGTATGCAACCCAGTGAGTTCCGGGCCCTGTGCTGTTATCGAGATTAATGATACCTGTTTCAGTGTTGTTTGGCTGATGTGGTAACTGATCTTTCATAAAGACACCTCTGAAATTTTTAATCGCTAGTTTTTTTTTTAGCAGTATTCATTAAATCAAAATTGGACATAGGAACCATCGGTTCCTCAATTAATAAACCGGTCCTAGTCTCAGGCCTTTTCTGCTGTACCATGAATACGGGGTTCCTGGGAGTCTTAGACCTTTTCCGCTGTACCATGAATACGGGGTTCCTGGTAGTCTTAGACCCCTTCCCTTTTTTTATATCCCTGTCCAGATGCCTTCTTTAGTGCCATTCCTGCTGCAGTACCAACGGCTCCTAACGCCGCTGCTTTAGCCACAGCTGGGGCTGCTGCTGCAATCAAGGCCGGAATCGCAGCTAACAATGGAAATATACCGCCTGTTTTAATCATATTTTTGATAGCAGCCGCATCAAGAGTAATCTGAACACCTTTTTTTGCTACAAGTGCATCATTGAAGTGTTTTATTGGACGAGTTGTCAGCGATAATTTATTTGCACCGCCATTCATTTGATTAGGTTCAGCGTGATAGTGGTTCCACATTTTTTAGCTGATTCCGATTGCAATTTCTTGATTTGACCGGGAGTTAACGCAACACTAATAACACTATATGACATTATACATAATAGATTGATTCTAAATTGTAAAGCGATTCAATGGACAAATCGTTCAAAGATTTTCCACTGGTGCATCAATGATTCTCATTCTTCCTCCAACACCTTCAAGTAGCATTGATTTATCACTGAGAATGACAGCAACCGCTCTATAATTCGGGATAAGGATAGGAGGTACCCCACCAACTGGTGGACCAGTCGGTCGGGTTACACGGGCTCTAAAGTGTATATCAACGACAGATTGTCTTGTTAAATCAAGATGTTCCAGTGAAAAGTAATAAATCGGATAGAGGCTTTTAAAATCCAATTGTGATATTTGCAAACCAGTATCCACATTTTGATCACGTTACATATATGACAACAGGTTATGATACACGCGTGCAATATGATTCTGACCGTAATCAAGTTGTATATCCTCGGATGGTTACTGCTGTCCGTTTATTCTCAGCGATACTTCATTAACACCTAACTGATCAAATATCATATGACTTCGTTCTTGATTACCAACTCGCGCATTATTCTGTAACGCAATAAATATATGACGTGGTGCTGAAACCCCTTGTTTTGATGCCAGGTGCCATGTGAATGTACCATCAACACTGTCTTTGTTAATATCCGTAGTCACTGATAACCAACTTAACAACGACTTTCCTCCTTGGTCCATAAATGATAGTAGTCGTTGTTCTTCGGTGATTGATGGAGTTAACACTGGCATCCATAATGATAGTTTTGTTAAAATAACTTTACCGGCAGCAACCCCAGCATTACGCCAGATTGCATCATCATCAGTAAACTTTCGTACAAGTGCTACTGTATGCCTCGCTCCATAAATAACTTTTCGGACGTTTCTACAGAATCCAAATATATGATGCAGTGGAATCGCACATGAAAATCTTCGACGCTGCCCATGCAACGTTGCTACGCGTGTTGCAAATCCTAAATTGAAATTACCATTAACGCCTCCGAGAATATCAAACGCTGCTCCGGGTCTAGTTCGACGTTCTGGATTAGCTGCTTCTTGTTGATCGGCTTCTGCATTATCTCTTCCTGTTAACACTTTAATGAATTGAAGGTGGTCAGCGTTATCAGAGGTATCCTTTGCAAACATCATAGATGGACCCGCTGATCTTGTATAATCATCAGAATATCTCGCTAACACGATTATTGTTGTTGCAACATCAACTTCACGGTCAATGGATTAAATTTCTTTTCCATCAATGAGATATCTAGCGCTTTCAAATAACGCCATTATGCCGTTATTAACAAAACCAACTCGGACATTTGCGTTATCTGCATATGGGGTATCAGCTGCAACATTTGTTGCAAGTTCTCCTTCAATTTCGATAAACGCTTCACAGGGCAAAAAGTATTTACTGGTGTCATGAACTTGAAGTTCAATTCGCGATCGGAGATCTGGTTGTACTGCGTGATAAGAATAATATTGATAATCGCGTACAGAATCATTCTTGCACACTGGGGCATCCATATCAAATGCTGGATCAGGTGACCTTTTGAACATTTTATTCTATTTATCAGTCTAAATCGTGAAATCATAAAAAGATTTTCATCGTCGTGGTTTTTTAAAGCCACTTCCTGCTATCATATTTGCAATATTGCTTTGGTCACTTGGAGTCACCATCGACGCTAATTTTTCATCTACTGCGTTATTTATAATTTTACTAACACTTGCAGGCATTTCCGCTGTAGACGGTAACGGTTTCTTTTTTCGTCTAACTAATGATGTTATTTTCTTCTTCGCAACTGAAAACGCTTTTCCGGCAAGATCTCCAACAGCACCAATACCCTTATCACGAATAACATCAATGGCTTTCATTGATAATTGTTTAGCTAACGGCATCACTTTTGGGGCCATTCTCGCAAAAAACCCTGCAATGGTATTACCTAAACCATCTCCGTAGTATGCTCTATAAACTGGAAACCGTGAATTAACTACATAGACGGGGGTTGGTTTATCATGATTGTAGTGTATGATCATCTTATTATAAAAACACTAGTGTTTTCAATTGTTATTTATTTAATCAATTGACTTTTCAATTCAGTCACTATGATACCTATTTTCCACTAACTCGCCAATGAAATCTCGATATGTTTTGATATCCATGATACCGCCTTGAAATAATCGTCTACAGATTTCAGCTGCTTCATTAATTATTTCCGGTGAATTATTTCCAGCTCGGAAACCTCCTACAAGAACATCTAATCGTGATATATCATTGATAACACTATCAGGACATACCCTACTTGGGGTTCCTAATCCACTTCCGCTATAACCAGTTGCTTCATCTAGTTTGTCTGTATCCGTGGTTTGTAAATAATCATCATCATCATCAGGTGGTAGTTTTTTAGGCGAGAAAGATATTTTCTTTGCAGGTTGCTGTCGCTTTCTTTGCAATTTTGGCGTTTTTTGTTGTTGTTTTAGTTCTTCATATTGATTATACACGTGATCCACCATCTTGATATATTCCATGTATGATGCACTGTCTTAATTTGACTTTTTTCAGTTTTGATTTTGTAGAATATATCAGCCCAATGGGTTATATTTCTAACATATTTATGATGTTCTGGTTTCAACATTTTTTTTCTGTTTACATAAGTCGCGACAACAAGCTCAGGAATTTCTGCTGGATCAGTCTTATCAATTGCTGCTAACACTTCCTCGTTAAATCTCACGCGTAAATCATCTACTGTTCTTTTTGATTCCATTTGTTTTGTTTGTGCTATTTTTTCTAACACAGGGAGAAAGGTCTTTCCTTGTTCAGAGATTGTTGACACTACCTCCTTCGTTGCTGTGGTTACTGGTTTAAACAATTCTTCAGATCCCGCAGCAAAATCAGTCTGAAGACTCTGTCGTTGTTGCAGTTTATTCCTGACAGAGTCACGAATTGGTATAAATCTCCTAATTGCATCTAGTCGTTCACGAGCCAATCGGGTTGTTAATGCTTCATTGACCATTATTTGAAATCAGAAACAATTTTTCAATTGCAAATCCCGACCTAACAGACGAAAACAATTTTCCAATTTGACATGTCGGATGATTTTTTTAACACCATCGTGGAAGTGTTTTAACAGCTCTATCATTGATGAAGGAAGTGACCAAATTGTATATAAAATATTTAATACTGACACTTCCTTCATTCTATTTTTGGCACATCTGATGATTTTTAACACCATCATGGAAGTGTTATTTTGTTGTTTTAACGGCTCTATCAATTATGGAGCAAGTGTGGAAATTCTTATAAAAATAAATAATACTAGCACTTGCTCCATTCTATTTTTGACATCCCTCTTGAAGGTCGGCTAAAAAAAATGAGGGTCGATGATAATGGTCGGTCACAATCAAAAAATGATAAATGGTCGGGCAATCAAAATTGTTCATTTTCCTGAATTAACGCCCGTAGGTTTCTAATTTTAGAGTTGACTTCTTTTTTCAATTCGTATTCGTTACCCAATTCTTTTCGTATTCGTTCTACGATAGTATACAACGGAACAAACACACTGATGTCACTTGAAAATGCAAGAGAGTCTCTAATAGAATTCTGAATTTTTTTGATGAGTGCATATTTCTTTGGTAGCATATATTTATTGTTGTTAACTCCGAATTCTATATCCTGAAAATCCGACTTGATTTGATCAGGATTTAACCCATCTGATAGTTCAATATCATGACTTTTCAATTCTAAAATTTCAACTATGATGCTATTCATGTTTTCAGAATTCATTATTCTATAACAATGACATATCTCTAATTGAAAAATATGGCGTATCAGACATAACAAAATTGAACATTTTGTCCGGTCTCTTTTGAAATGGCAGATCGATAAATCCCTTCTGCAACTTTTTGAACAGAAGATGGACAAATATCGAAGTGCCTACCGGCGCTTGTTATGGATTGAAAAATTGTTTCTTCATTAGTTGTTGTATTCAAAGATTTTACTGGTCTCGCTTTTTTCGAGTATTTTCCAGTCCCACCTCGTTTCAAATTCTCACTTTGTGTGATAGCTTGCAGATTTGATAAAGAATTGTTCCTTGGATTAGAATCCTTGTGATCGATAACAAGACCATCTTTTATCAATCCATTAAAACATTCAAATACGAAACGATGATTGTAATATTTCTTCTTTCCAACAGTAAACATCAAATACCCATGATTACTCACAAAACCGACCGGTTTCTTCAGTCTACGGTTTCTGACAGTACCATCACTAGATGCTTCATAATTTGGAATCACTAGGTGTGGTCTGAATTCTTGGTTCATTCGTATACTAATACTATTGTTTGTCTAATTCAGTGTTTGGTCTAATGATTACATCACTGGAGAATCTTTCGATGTAGTCTTGGGGAGTTCTTATGATTTTATCCTTTATACTGACTTTGTCAGCGTCAGGGTCAGGGTCATACTTTCTGATTGATTGTCCATTTTTTATTCTTTTATCATAATAACGCTTCAATTCCCTGTATCGCTTTCCACCACAAGCAATACATAACTGCGATTCCCCTCTGACCCCAACCCCACATCGAATACAGGGTAACGGATCAAGGCTCCCACGACGAAAGCTTTGCATATGATACCTACAGAACTCATTTCTGCATGATTTGTTACACGGGGTTACTGATCCAATCATAAGCCATTTGCAGTGATTCATTGTAACAGAATTGTTACCGAGAGGAGGGTGGATTAAATGAACAATACAAACACAATTTGTGAAAGAAAATATAAATTTATGTAATAAATTGTAAATGAAAAAAATACAGATGTAACAACACAATAATTCATGCACTCAACCCACAATTACACTCACAACCATTCACAATACATGAATAAATTAAATAACAATACAAAAGGAATCACAAATGTAAAGGGATCTCTTGGATTATACACAGATCCAAGAATCCTTTACGAAAGTTAAATAAATGCAACTATGATTTACGAAAAAAAATAAACACAAACGACAAACTATCTATCGCACGATGGATTGCGATAACTAGCACGATCATATACTTGTATTGAATCAAGTTGCTAGCTTTTATTGATATCTATGTGATCACTTGAAATATTATTGCGATCTGACATAAGCATGCAAATACAACAATGTATTAAATTATATCACAATTTCAATACACCTATGTGTCTCCCCTGTATAACCGCACGATTCAGCAACAGTTGAATCGTCTCCCAGTTTCCCCGAGAACCGAGGGTTGACCAATACTATTATCGGACGTTTCCCTACACGGATCCACCACAGTTATACGTTCAGACAGCATACAACATCTACCCGAACCAACGGTTCCTCACTCCCCTAGATGTCAACCCGGACGTTTTACAACTCTAAGACAGCTCCGACACTCGGACTTCTAGCTTTCCGGATATTTACACGTTACACAGATATTGACGAACAGACAGTTCGACACACAGACAGATACTTCAATTCCGTTTGCACAAATTAACGGCACAAGCACATTCAGATATTTATACAGAGATGTTCCAGAACAAACAATAGATGTCCCACAACAAATCAAACGATTTCAAAGACGTTTATCAAAAGATGGTATCAGATGTGTTAACAGCTACGGTATCAACGATGTTATTAGCAGCTACGGTATCAACGATGTAATTAGCAGCTACGGTACCAAAAACAATGTAACAACTATGTTAGCAGCTACGGTATCAGAGACGGTATCAACGATGTTATTAGATGCGCTATCAGTGATGAACTTCTACGGTATCAACGACGGAATCAGCTGGAATCAGACTGAATCAGACTGAATTAACGACGGAATCAACGACGGAATCAGCTGGAATCAGACTGAATCAGACTGAATCAGACTGAATCAAACGGTGACAGCTATTGTCAGATGTTATCAGATCTACGGAATCAACGATGTTATTAGATCTCCGGAATCAACTATAATAAACAAAACCAGACTAATAATAGTTGTCTCAAAAATAATCTAAGCCGTAGATTACGATATTGTATTTAAAGTCTAAAAGTGACTAGTAATTCCAAATATTCCACGTTTAATTGCAATAAAAGCATCATTATACGAAATGATAATCTGAATAAAATTCACAATAAAACGAAATGTAAATTTAACACTCACCCCTTTGGCTGGAGATTTGCAAGACGAGGTTATCTATCCTTTGATTAGATATTTGGGTTCCCGTAAAAAAATTATGATAAATACTTCGCCTTATATACTCTCAATAGGTGAACATAAATCACATCGAGCTTGCAGTGCACCACGTAAAACGAGTATTTCGGATTTCATGTAAATTACAAATTGGCACATGCAAATCGTTACACGCCACTTAATCACCCCAGGTAATGCGTGTACGACGAAATCAAGAAAATGGTGAGTTTCGTTTGCAATTCAAGTACAACAAAAATCAGTTCAAATTTTCGCCTAATTCTGTGACATTCATTATGCATAAATATTTCATTTAAATACTTGTTTTTAATATACCATGAAGGAGTTAAAGAGAACACCCTTGAAAAATGCTCAATTCAATACTGATAAGGAGTTTAAGAGATTATTGAAAATTAATCCTAAATTTAATCTCGATAGACCAAAAAAAAACGTCCAATAGACGGAAATATGAGAGAGTTTAAGAGATTATTGAAAATTAATCCTAAATTTAATCTCGATAAACCAAAAAAACGTCCAAGAGACGGAAACAAGAGATTATTGAAAATTAATCTCAAACGTCCAAGAGACGGAAACAAGAGATTATTGAAAATTAATCTCAAACGTCCAAGAGACGGAAACATGAAGGAGTTTAAGAGATTATTGAAAATTAATCCTAAATTTAATCTCGATAAACCAAAAAAACGTAACAAAATTAATCTCAAACGTCCAAGAGACGGAAACATGAAAGAGTTTAAGAGATTATTGAAAATTAATCCTAAATTTAATCTCGATAAACCAAAAAAAAACGTTTAATAGACAGAAATATGAAGGAGTTTAAGAGGTTATTGAAAATTAATCCTAAATTTAATTTCGATAGACCCAAAAAACGTAACAAGAGATTACCCTGGAAAGATGCTCAATTCAATCTTGATATAGTTTCTGATACACCCAAGAATAAGATTCTTGATAAGGCCATGATTAGTAAAATCAGAGACTGTTTTAATGAATTCAAGCGTGATGGAGCATCTTATTGTTGGTCAACATTTCGAATTGATGGTGTTGTTGACGCTACCATGAATGATGAAAAAGCAGCAGTGATAATTTCACGTGTTGGGGAAAAAAGTCATTTTTTCCGAATAAAATTCCTTATCCGTGATGATGGAAAATGGATTATTAGGGATAAATTTGAACCCATTCTCAGGGAAAAAAAAACTCACTGTGAATCAAGATTACAAACCAGGAATTTTGACCGGAATTGACAAACCATACTACGAAAGATCTTATCCTGTCACAGCAGTTGTTTACGGGATATATCCGCTCAATGAAAAACCTGATATTGCAAAACTAGCACCCATGAAATATTCGACAGGGCTCAATTGTGTAGCAGAACGAATAATGGAACACTTCACAAATGCGTCCCGGGGAAATAAACTAACTGATCTAAGACGAAAAAAAATAACCGAATGGGAATTAACGGTAAAAGAGAATGGGGCAACAATTCAGGATATAATTAAATTAGAAACATCATTGAGATTTCCAATATCGGTAAGGACAATCACCGGTGAAGTATTAAAAGAACCGAAATATAAATCAAAAAAAGGAACCCCAGTTGAAATTATTGATCATAATGAACACGCGTGGTCATCTGCAGTAACAATATTCCCACGAGATAGAACCGTAAAATATCTACCCCAAACTCTGTTTGGAACCGAAGAGTTTTTTCAGAGCAGAAATTATTTGATGCTATTTACCATTTGAGTAAAAACGATCCCGTGTCAATGTGGCTATTTCATAGTTCTTCAGACGAGGAATGTAGATTTGATCAGTTTGTAAGGTCCAACGGAGACTTGTACCGTACCGAAGAACTGCATAATCAAATGAAAAAACTAGCTAGTGCGTTTTCACCCCAGAGTTCTGGGGAGGGGGAAGACAACGATTAATTATTAGCAAACTGTTTTACACTACCATCAATTGCAGCACATTTTGCTAGAAAGATAAACGCGTGGAAACCAACAAGAAGTGAGTTTTACCAGATGTCAGATTGTCCTGTCTTGAATACAGTCATGGAGGGTTATGGAATACAAAATACGACCATGAAACCGTTATTTCCGTTGATATGATTGCGTGTTATCCAGGAAGTTTTCTCGGGTATGGAGAATGCGAGAAATATTTCAAACGATTTGGACACCCCACACACGAAATGACCCGTGTTGCGATTAATGGACCACTGCCCGATTTTGATTTAACCGGATTCGCTTGTGTAGTATCATTTGAATTGGCTACAGGACTTCATCCGTGTAGTTATCTTTGGATTGGTAAACACATGTCTGAAAAACACTGGATGCCAATAGTGTTATTACGGTATATGCTTGATTGTAAGATGTTAAAATCATTAATTGTCAGTGAAGCAATTATATCCTATCGAGCACAGAAATCAGTCTGGTTACCACAACCTGATCTAGAAAAAATAATTAGCGAACAGCGAAAACTGTTTCCGAATTTCAGTGAACAACAAATCATGGATTGGTCCAAACAGTTATTTGAAATCAGAAACAATGAAGCAAAAGATCTTGGACGAAGAATAATCGGTAAATTTACCCAAGGTGGTAAATACGATAATACAAGATATTCTTCACGATTGATTATAGACAATGCTGAATACGATTTTGTAATCGCGGATTTAACGAATAGGGGCCTATATGTCAATCGTAAAGACGCATTTCTGTCCAATGGAACCAAATTCGGTACAATTGTTACCTACAATGATGGGTACAATCCGCAGTACACACTTAAGAGCTTCTATGCTCGGTTATGCTTCTATTAATCTGTTTTCAATGATCAATAAATTTCCTAACACCGCAGTTAGAGTTGCCACTGACTCATTTTACATAAACAGCAAAATGGCTGATTTTAAGGCTACTGGCAACGAGAATTGGGGGTCATGGAGAATTAAGAAGGAAATGCTTCATGATTATATTCAATCAGCAGATGTTACGATTGAAAATAATTATTTAGAAAGCAATCAGTGTTCAGAATTTTCTAATGCACCACCGATTTCTCATCCAATATGCCGGTATAAAACAATTTATTTAAACGGTTGTGGTGGGTCAGGAAAAACAACCCGGGCAATTGAGTTATTTCGTGTTTCCAATCTAAATATGATTGTACTAACACCAACACACAGACTTGCAAGAGAAATGATACAGAGAGGGGTAAATGCCTGTACCTATCACAGTTTCTTTAGATGGAAAGGATATAAATGGACTCCTGAGCGTATGGGAGAGAAATTTATTCCTGAAATTATCATTTGGGATGAAATAGACACAGTGTCAGAAGATGTCTTAAAAATATTTCTTGAGTGGTTGTTATTAAAAAATACAAAAATCGTCATGTGCGGTGATCACGGCCAACCACCACCATTTGTCGGTGCATCCCCACATGAATGGCTAAAGGGTTTTGTAGACTATTATGAAGAAATTGATACCGATCATAGATCACTTGATGAAAAATTAAAAGAATTTAAGAAACTAATTAGATTACAACCGGATAGAATCCAGTGTGAAAAAGCCCGTGAAATAATTTCGGAAACTCCAATGAATGAGTTTTGGGAAGCATGGAGACCAAATGATTTGATAATTGCAAGTAGAAAAATAGTCAGGGACACACTTCAGATGAAGTTATTTGAATTGCATAAACAAAAATTTGCAACGCTTCCAGTACCGTTATGTTATAGGCCATCGGATACACGAAAACAGAACATTGAAGTTGATATTCCAGGAAAAAGTGAAAAACAAATTCTGGTATTTAATGATATTGTGCTGGTTGATATCAATGTCGTTGAAGATGCATTGCGTGCTAATAAATCCCCATGGACGCTAGGATACGCAGCAACAATACATTCTTCACAGGGATTGACTATATCGGATACAATTGTTTGGATGGTAGATAATCGCATCGAATGGTCAAATTTAGTCTATCTTTCAGTACCCAGAGTACGAAGAATAAATCAGCTTCGAAGAATTGTCCTGACAGAGTCAGGCGATGATGACACCACAATGGATGATATTGATGTTAAAATTATTGATAAAAAACATTCCGGTTACAAACAACAGGACAAAAAAAAAACAACGAGAATTTGATATTGATGCTGAATTAATAATCACTTTGAAGAAACAACAGAATAATCACTGCGCAAGTTGCAATTGTATAATGCGTTGGCAGTATTCGGATAAAGATCCTCGCCAATTTACCGTTGACAGAAAAAATAACAATCTCGGTCATGTCAGAAATAATGTGATGTTGACTTGTTTTGAGTGCAATAGACGCAACGGTGCTAGTTAAGACCATGCGGTGGTAATTGAGTATCCTCGGGTATCACTTGTAATTGTTGTCTAGTAAAACCCCGCTGAGGGGCAGTTGAATCCAGTTAATAGACTGGAGGTCTACCCGTAGATCGTGTTATACTAGATATCTTGTGTACAGTAACACTCCAAATAGGATCAGTAGCTGTTTTTCTGCCCCCTTCAAGCTCTCCTGGTTCATATAAGTACCTCACAATGACATTACTACCAAGAATTGGTTCTTTGAAATCTTTTTGTGAAATTCTTCGAATTTCCATTTCAGGTATTGACTTCTTTTTAATCGCATTGATGGGTTTCATGTTGATTGTTCTAGTAATCTCGTTATTCAGTGCAGTAATCACAGCTGGTAACCTTTTAACCCATTCACGGGATCTTTTTTCTTGGATGAATTCTTTTGCGTATTGATATCCAAATAACCGCTTAGCAATCGTCCTATTAAACCGTTCAAAAAATTGCCTGATCACGATGTAGCGCAGTATGCCCCCGTCTGATAGTGACATTGTGATATTTCATTGCAGATAACACTGCACCCTGAAATTCCTTGCCAGGATCAACTTGTAATAGATTTGGCCAGTGCATAGGGCCTCGTCGATAAATCCTTTCAAATGCAGAAGCCACTTCAGTGGCCGATTTTGTTTTTAACGGTTCTGCTTCTTTGTATCGACTTGCAATATCAATTATGGTTAGAGCTTATTTGTAACCGTTATCATGTGGCAAAAATAATATATCAGCCTGATGAACTTCATTAGGAAAGGTCACATCAAAATGCGAGAATTGAATTTGTTTAGGCGGTGGTAGATAAATCTGCCATAGTGCCTGTTTAGATAACCAATGAGCCGCTGTGGTTTTTTTCACTTTTGCAGCACTAGCGAGTTTATGGACTGCTGATTTACCCCTCCAGTATCCTCTTCGAGAATAATAAATAGATTCCATGTTGTTATTAATTACCAGCACGTAACATCAATTTGCTTTTCATAGCCGATTTTATCAAAATGAAGCCAATTTTTCTTTCAAGGATTTATCAGGAATAGCATTTAACGCATGAATTAATTTCACATCTGCTAGATGCCTGTGTTGCAAATTGCTGCTTTTATAAGCAACATCATGAAGGTGACAGGCCTTATCAATGGCGTTTATTGGTTCTTCACCGGGGTTGGGTTGATTATGATTATTGAGTCTGATATCTAATCGTGTTCCGGGGCCACAGTAGCTATATCCTGGAAGGTGTTTTTCTCCTGGATACTTTGCCCATGGGGTTCCAGGGAGTTTAGTTAGCTTGGCTGCGATATCACCTCCACGTTTTTTTTAAAGGTTCCTTGTGTTTAGAAACAAATCTAAATTTCTTTGTACTACATTGTACGCATTTACCAGAAAGCGCTGATCGGTTATTTTTTGTTGTAATCGTCGTCAAGTCATCTGTGACAGTACGTTTTTTACACTTCACACAATATAGATCCATAATTTATATATAACAGCATGAATGTAATTGATTATTCAGCTACCCGACGACGGGAACCTATTAAACACCATGAAATGTTACCGAATTCAATTAGAATGATTATAATCGGACCATCTGGAAGTGGAAAGACACAACTGCTACTTAATTTGATAACAAGATGGATGAAATGGGACAAATTGTATTTAATAGCCCCGAGTGTAGACGATCAGCGATGCTATGAAGTGCTCAAGGATTTTAACGAGAAAGCAAAAGAATTTGAAATCGACGATGATTTTATTGAATTTATTTACTGATATTGATGAAGCCCCTTCCGTGGAAGACATCGATGGAAGTATTAACAATTTGGTCGTGTATGACGAAATCATGTTAGATAATCAAAAGAATCCTGCTAGGATTTTTTCCCGAGGCAGACATAAAAACACGGACGTGATATATGTCACTCAACGGTACACACAAATACCAAAAGTGATTCGCGATAATTGCAATCTGCTGTGTGTATTTAACGGAGTTGATACTCATACACTGGGAAATATTTCGCAAACTTGGTGCTGCGGTGATATGAATCATAATCAATTTCGAAATTTCTTTAGTCATGCTCAGTCAAAACCACACGGATTTGTGACAATAAATTTAGCAGACCCGAGGACACGATATCGTATCGGACTTGATAAAATATTCGGTTGAAAATGCAGGATCATGTTTTTGATTTCATTGATTTTTTCATTATTATTTTTTGCCTGTTTCATTGATTTTTTTTGGCCTGATTTCATTGATTTTTTTGCCTGATTTCATTGTTTAAAGCCTTAATTCATTAAAAACTTGTTTAAAAACGTTGTCCGGCTCGGGTCCTCTGCTGCTATGAGTGATCTTAATGTGTGACGAATTAGCCATCTGAGTAAATATGGTCACTATAGGACACGAGGAGTCGATTGATAGCCTTAGCATCTGTTTAGCACCGATATAAATATCTGCTAACGACGAGGAGGGGATAATGGAAATTCCCCTGCATCATGAATTACAGGAAATTTTCGCGAGTGGCTTAGATCTGAAGTCCGGCGGACCAAGTTATCCACTAAGAGAAGAGGTGGTGAAGGCGGGCAACTGGCGCCTTAAAACCAGATGTTTCGGGTAGATGGGATAGTAGCTCATCTAGGAGAAGGAAAACTCCGATTCCAAACCTCTGCTGACTTGCAGCTATACGCACTCATGTAGAAGGCTAAGGGATAAACCCTAGCAGAACATCCGGAGACGGAGTCCCTAAGGCGGTATGACATTGACTTCAACGTCATTCCGGCAACTCCTGCGACGATGGTGATGCCAAGCTTTATCGGCATTCGTCGTTCCCTTGGGCCCACCAGCTGCCTGGCGAGGGGGATCTGCTGCATGGACAACAGCCAATTCTCCATACCACCCTGCCCAGGCTTCGTAGCTCCAATGGAGAGGACACTCCAGCGTCGTCGTACGGCGTCGGTACAACACGAGAAGTACCAGTTTACAGATTCTAATTCAAAACTTGATTGGCGTAGAGCTTGGCGCCAGTGGTTACGTCTGACAGTGGATGAAATCACCAGGTCTCATTGGACAGAAACCACCCGCCTCATGCTGGGTAGCCCCCAGTCAGTAAGGTGCTGCCCGCCATGGCCTGCCTGCTTCACGGGTGCGTAGAGCTTAGAGAACCATCTCGACAAGTGATCCACAAACCGCACACCAGGTAAGACTCAAAGAACAAATAAGAAAACATTAGGACCATGTGTCCTGGATTGACCGCTTACCTATAGCAGATCGACGATGCACGGAAGTAGTAATGTTGGGCGATATGGCGACAATGGGAAATCCAGTCAAAAAGGGCTTGGGGCGATACAGCGACAAGGTGGGCCTATATAGCGACAAGGGGAATTTAACATGAGAACTATTTGGGCCTATATAGCGACAAGGGAAATTTAACAAGGAGAATATTATTTGGGACTGTCTAGGGACAAGGGAAATGGAGGCAAAGAAAGCAAATATCTTTTCGAGGTATATGAGTGGCCTGAAAAGGGCCTTTGGATTTTTTTGCTTAACATTATATTGTTAACATAGAGGACATCACAAGTATCTTCTTCTCTTCCTTAAACTTCTCCTCACTTCTGGTCCATAGAGAAGAACTCTCTTTAAACAACCTTGCCTCTCCACATATATTCTTCTTTTCCAAAGGGCTGAATCAGTCATATGAGTGATAGTCCATGATGATCTGACATACATGAGATAGTCCGTGTGAAAGAGCATGAACGAAACAAGGGTAGAAGATTGTACGTTGGTCCACATCTTGTGATGAGAACAGGTGAAGCGAATGACGTGTACTGCGGCTATTTATAGGGGAAGAGCGGATCGAAACGGATTGAGTTTATTCACCAATCGAAACACGCGTTACAAAAGTTAGTCACAGTCGTCCAAGCGGAAGAGAGAAGTCTGTGATGTACCAGCGTCTGTGCGCAGTGAATCGATGCGACAGAATTGTCAATCATTTCGGAAACCAGGAAGACAAATAATTGGGGTGAACCAGTAGTGGAGACAACAAGTAATGGTACAGCAGTGACTACCAAAATCATGACAAATCTACATCCAGGAGAAGTTGATTTTAACTGGGATATTGGGGATTTTCTAACTTCAAACGAATTTGTTCCGGAACCTTCGTCACCTTCTCCTTCTATTTTACACGTCGATGATTTTAATCAGAGACAGAAAGAAGAATTGGAGCGATTTTTACAACAACAAAAAGAAGCAGAACAAGCATTTCTTCTTCAACAGCAGGAAGAAGAATAAGAAGCAAGAAGGAAACGTCAGGAATAAACAGCATCAGCAGCAGAGAAGAAAGAAGACAAAGGACAGAAAGAGAATAGTGAAATCAAACGGTCACGGTACATTTAGATATTTTAGCAGAGTTAAGGAGTCTGAAACAAATGTATCAGACTTCTTTATTACGGCCCAAGAGAAAAAGACCTTCTCGAGCTAAACAACCCAATCTATCTGTGACTACGTCTGCTATACCACCTTTAGTGATTTCTACCAAATCATTGACAGGATCCAGTCCAGAAGTAGGTCTTGTCCGTGGCAAAGGCTTAAGACGGCTATAGATGATTTTGTCTCGTTTCTGAGTTTGTTTGTTTTGTTTTAAACAAACAAATACCAAACGGTCCTTTTCAGGGCCACTCAAATCTTTCGAAAAGAAATACTATTTCAATTGCCTAATTCAATGAAAACTCGAGTGAAAAAGTCACTTTTAAACCTATGTTAGCAACAGTGTCTGAAGAAGAAGAATCTGTCACTGAGGACAATCACTCTTTTCATGACAGGACTGTCATGGACATCCCCCAAAAATAACATTCCGAGAGGACACCTATGTGTCTGTACCCAATGTAGAGACTATAAGAACATTACACACTTCCTCTAGGACACCTTGGTTACCAAAACGATGTTGTACAGAGACTTGTTTATATACCACTTTGATCGTTACCATGTGTATTTTATTCCTGTACTTATCCATTTGGCTTTTATGTATTTTTGTCTTTCGTGTTGTTCCAATTTAAACATGAATTGAAATAAATGTGTCCTGAAAATAGTATAAAACCTCTTGTCTTGTCTGTTTCTGTCTGTGTCAATAGCGTCATACCCTACACTACTTTGGCTACCTCTGCTATTTCTATACCTTCCTCCTCGACAGTCAAAGTCATTTAAGAACACTTAGATCATGCTAGTTGGGAGGCCTTGTATCTTCGTCATCCTTTTAACATGTTAATTACTGGACCGAGTGGTTCAGGCAAAACCGAATTTTTCAAACGTTTGATCGAACAAAAACATCATTTGATCGATCGTTCACCTCAACGCATCGTGTGGTGTTACAAATAGTGGCTATCGGCATACAGCCTCTTGCAAGAAAGTCAAGGTGATTCCATTGTGTTTGTGGAAGGCATTCCTAGCGTAGACGATGGGATCGTGTCTGACCCTAGTCAAACTAATTTAGTCATTTTCGACGACATGTTAGGAGAAGACGAAGAAGAAATTAAACTGTGGTTTACGCGTAAAGGGCATAATTGTAATGTCAGTGTCATTTATATTACACAAAATGTGTTTCAACAAAGTAAAGCCCATCGTACCATTAGTCTCAATGCTCATTACGTGGTCTTGTTTAAAAGTCCTAGAGATAAATCGCAAGTGCAAGTCTTAGCCAAACAGTTAGGAACACCTTGGCTGACTCATGCGTACTCATGATGCCACTCAAACCCCACACGCCTATTTACTCGTGGATTTAAAAGCCACCACTCCCGATTATTTGCGATTTCGTACCCATTTGTTTCACGACTGGTGCCAAGACGGATGACCTGTCGTGTACAGGTCCTCGTCGTCGACATAACAATAACAACAACTAAAAAAATCTATAAAAACCTCGGTCAATTTGACCTTGTCTCATACATCGTCAACATGACGTCCCTTCAGTCTCATCTTCCCATCAAATTGACTCGTGCCTTGTACTGTATCAGTCGCGAAAAATATCCACAAATACGTGCTCACGTCTTAGAAGCCAGTCTGAAAGAAGTTTTACAATGGTTTACGGTGACAGCACGTCAATTAATGCAAGGCATCATTCACAATCCACATCAAACCAAACGCTTTTTTGACAGAAACAAAGTAGCCTCGCATCGACACTCAAACCAAAAAGCAAATTATTTTGAAACTGGAGGTAGCGGTTCTCTAGGAGGTGTCATCATTCATTCCCTCTTAAAATGGGATCCCAATGCTCCTAAAGATCACCCCAAGAAAAAAACCAAACGAACCCCCCCCCAAAAAAAAAAAAACAAAACAACAATGGTATCAAGACCAAAATACAGAAAAAGTAAAGTCCACAGAAACGAGCTGTCACCCGCAAAAGAGGCACTTCGGCCAGGACGCAACCTTACCTTCGTAAACCACGACCTGCAGCGCCAGTGACAGAGTTTCCAGTAGCCTCAGGATTTTCTATTTCTCCGTTGCTGGTGATGCGAGCCAAATCCAATTTGACACCCGTTATTCCTAATTTGATGAAACATTGGATATATGCTTCTCCCAAAACGTCTCCTCCACCGGTGACACCCTCTTTCTCATTAGCGGCAGCGGCATCTGCTCAAAAAACCTGCCCCCAAAGTCAAAGTCCAAGAAAGATCTGGGATTTTAAAGAGTTTACTGGATTTGTCTAAACAAGAACTGTCCCGATTTAGTCCGTTACGATCCCCTTCACGACGTGTGTTCCCTGTCATGAAGGTGATACGACGGAAAGATAGCCAGTGGCGTCGCATTCCAGTATAAAAATGACTTGAAGACAACAGATAAGATTGTCACCACTTTTTTGTCGAAGCGCTAGTTGCAAAAGAAGATAATAGGGTGTGTGTACCAAGACATTGACGTCAGTGAATTTGTGGAACGAAGAAGTAAAGATGTCACCCCTCAGAAAACCATCGTATTCACCCCCAAAAGGAACAAAAAGGAAAGGACTACCTCCTCGTTTAGGCAAACATGGGAACATGTTGTCTGTCCTGTCCAAGGCTTCTCCACGCATACGAAAACAAATCATTAAAACTGGCTCCAAAGATGTCATCGATACCGTGTGCAAATGTTTTTTGAATGTCTTGAAAGGTACGATACCTTTGTCTCCACATCAGAAAATAAGCTTTGCCAAACATCGACACGTTCTTCGTCGAATGGTCCTAAAGAAAATACCCATCCGTGAAAAGAAAAAAATGTTGTTGCAACGCGGCGGAGTTTCACCCATTCTCGCTCCTTTGTTGTCAGGATTCGCGCAGCGTATCCTAACCGACGCAATGTCAAGTATAACAATATGATACGAGGGATGAATCAACTAATGGCTCAAGGAATGACCCCAAGGAATGGGTAGAAATATGTATGATCTTTCCAGAAGATACCACGATCTCAGACGTAACTTTTGGAAGCCAATGGAAGGACGAAAACTGACTTTGGTCCCATACAAACGATGGATGGAATACCATCGTTGGCAAGAACAACGAACCCCTCATTTATCACCCAATCCTCATTTGACCGAGATGTCCCAATTACAACACGAATTGCAGTCGCTGATGAATCGCAACGATTTGTTCGAAACCGAAAAATTGCAAAAGTACTGTCAGCTCTTGCAACGACTGCAACTCTTTCATCGGAAAGCCTCTTCCCACTCTGACCGATTTGAAGGCTCTGCTGAATAGTCCTTCGCCATCACAATCTACAGCGGACAAGATAGACGTAACTCCACAATTACCCAAGGAAGGCGAAGAACCCATGACATCTTTCAAACACCCACTACCACTCCCATTCCTAGTAAGATTGCAGCTTCATTGTTGACCCCTTCCCCACTCCCCAACGAGAAGAACTGAAAACTTGGGTTAAAAAGATGATGGCCACTCCTCCTTCGACAGAAGTGAAAAAGAAAGAAAGGAAACCAGAAGTGAGAAAAGAAAAGAAGACCAAAGCTATCCCATTACCTCCACCACCACCACAAAAACCAGTACCCTCGACGCTGACTCCTGTGGCACATCGGATACGTAAAACCGTTTCCAAACAACCACCATTTCGCCCCACCCAAAGCAGTATCATCGAAGAGTGAGTGACTTATGAACACAACCATGGAGAAGGTGTTAGCAAGCATCTAATACGATCCAGCCCACCCTGCAGGTTACGGAAGCGTTAAGAAATTGTATCGTGCTGCTAAAACGCGTTTGAAAAAGCTCCGTTTACCTGAAGTTCAACGATGGCTACAAGAACAAGCCATGTACACTTTACATAAACCCATCGACGAAAATTTCACAGAAGTCGCACTCAAGTGGAAGGCATCGATCATCAATGGCAAGCCGATTTAGCCGATGTCTCTCATTTAGCCACCATTATTATTGATGGTGTAAAGCGCTTAGAGCTTCGAAAGATTAGGTGCTATACAAAGTCCTCATTATTATTATTATTATTATTATTATTATTATTATTATTATTATTATTATTATTATTATTATTATTAACGAATTTTACTTAACGTTACCCAGTGACAGTTCCATGGAGGTATTTCCTAACAACACTTTGTGCTGTTACACGGCTAAATTACCTCAACCATTTATTTGGATCAAGATGCCCATTGGGAAGTGGCTTTAGTAGAAATGATACACCCGACACAAATCAAAAATTATCGTCGAAAATCAAAACCGTTTTTCAGTAGAAGTGTATGACGAGCAATTGCAACAACACTTAGACGAAGGCCTCATTGTCATTGACCCGATGAAAGCACAGTACCCCACAACTAAGCGGTCCACCTATCTGTTAACCATTCCTGCAGGTTATTTTTTTGTGGTCAACATTTAGTGACTACACTTGCTACCAGATTCAATACAGTGTTTGCTAAAGCCAGGGACAAAGCCAGAAAAAATGTTACCTTTGAGTACAGTAAAGTGGCTTGTCGCCTAATGATCAAATTTTCAGAGGACAAAATTATGGCCGTTAACTTTTGACCTGAATTATATGATATTTTAGGTGGAGACTTCAGGTTGGTCAATAAAAAAGAAATAACAGCTATGACCAGTAACTTGAATTTTGCGAAATATTTTCGATTCCCTGTAGAAATGAACCAAGTATTCAACTTGATTTTTGTGTACTCCGATGTGGTGGAGTACAACGTGGTAGGACATACCTCTGTGCCATTTCTGTGTGTCATTCCTTCCAAAGTGTATTCTGCCATGATGGCTGACGAGGAAGGTGGAAATACCTATCATCCTCATCGCGAATTTGTACATCCTCATTATTTGCCCGTCTGTAAGTCGTATTTCGACAGTGTCAACATTACTATAAAAGGAGATCTGGGACAATATTCCATTTATCAAAGGGAAAGTCACAATGAAAAACGATTTCGAACAACCGAAAAATTATGTGCAACGAGGACATTGATTGGGAGATATGTTTAAATCTGCCTTTCGTTCAGTGGTCCCTGTGTTGAAACCGATGATGACACGAGGATTGAACGCCTTTAAATATGCCACTTTGACTCACGGAGAAGAATTTATTAAAAATGTCATCATTAACAAACAAGACCCAGAAGAAGCTTTCTTGAGAGCAGGCAGAAATGTTTTGCTTCAAACGGGTAAATAGATTTTGAGCCGACGAGAAAGTCCTGAGCGGTACCAAGTCTGGCATTCGTGCTTCCCTGAGTACACAGCAAGGACAAGGCAGATAGCGACGACGAAGACACCCTTCCAAAAGTCTTCATACCACTAAAGCTAGAAAGACTAAGAAAAAAGAACCGTTCGAGACTTAGACATTTTTAATTATTAAAAAAAAAATCATAGAGACTGAAAAGAAAATTATGCACCAAGAATCTTGTGCCTGTTCAAAGTCGGAACTGGATCTATTTGCCATGCCACCCACTATGATGACCATGCCAGAAGCCCAATTGGTCGAATTTCATCCCGTCTCCTCCTTGGCGGATTCAGCTCCCATCGAGTGTGAAATCAAAGGACAATCCGAAGATTACATCGATCTGAACAGCAGTTACTTGTATTTGAAAGTGAAAGTGATCAAAACGGACAACTCAGTTCCGAGAGCCGATGCTCGAGTAGCTCCCGTCAACAATTTCATGCATTCCTTGTTTAGCGATGTGGATTTGTACATGAATAACAAACTGGTCAGCAGTAGTATGGATACTTACCCTTACCGAGCTTACCTCAAAAATCTCTTGACGAACGGAATGGAAGCCAAGAAATGCTTGCGTGGTATGGAAACCTGACATAGCAGGAGCGAATAAGTTTCACGACACAGAATTGACAGCAGATGACAATCCTCAAAATGTGGGTTTTAACGACCGTCGAAAGAAAATTCTGCAAGGTCGTAGTTTAGAACTGTTCGATCGTTTGCATTTGGACATGCTGTTTCAAGAGAAGTATTTGCTGAACGGTGTGGATATTCACTTTAGACTGAATCGTAGCAGTACTGTTTTCTATTTGATGGCTCATGTCAACGAATACAAAACCATTATCCATGAAGCCAGTTTATATGTCCGTCGTGTGGAAGTGTTACCTAAAGTGGGAAATGATATCAGTCAAGCTTTGAGCAGAACGACAGCCAAATATCCGATACGACGTGTGGAAGTAAAATCTTTCACCATTGCCACTTGACTCCGATCCAAGATCGAAGATCATCTGTTCCAAGGACAGTTACCCAAACGTTTATTCATTGGTATCGTTAACAATGCAGCCCTCAATGGTACCCACAACGAAAATCCTTTCCAGTTTAAGCACTGCAAAGTATCCAAAGTCGATGTCAGTCGCGATGGCAAAACTTTGTGTACCCGACCTTGCAAACCCATCTTTACCCAGAAGAATTACTTGAGGTCGTACTTGTCGCTGTACGAAGCCACATGACAGTTAGGAACCAACACCAGTCACGGCATTTCCTACGACGATTATGCAGAAGGATACACGTTGTGGGCTTCTGATTTCACTCCAGACCAAGGCAGCGACGAGGGGCATTTCCACCCTCTGAGCAACTGCGTGTGGAACTTCAGTTTGAAGAATTTCTTACCGAAATGGTGAATGTCATTCTGTATGCCGAGTTTTATAATACCATAGAAATCAACAGTTTGAGAGAAGTCATTCTAGACTGTTATAAACTATGGAAGACCCTTGTCCTTCTTTGATTAGTGGATAATCGATGGAAATTAAATGGGAGGTTACAGAGAAAGCAGACCTCAAGACAAAAAAGAACAAGTAGTGATAATGCAGTCCAGATGGCCAGAACTTGAACAACATTTAGTCACCTGTTTTGCCAAACACTTGGAGGATAAAATGAGAGACATGATTAAGAAAAACGATCATCCCAGTCAAATTAAACACGATTAATGTATGATGATGAGTCAAGAAGAAAAATTGGACGATTATCTGCACGAAGCATGGAGTCTCATCTCAGAAGAAGCCGTGTTACTTCAGTGGTATAAAGACTTGCGTGATCATTCCTCTCCTCCATTGTTTGCTCGAGAGATTGATCACATCGAAGCTTTCTTGGCCCAGAATAAGGAGACGAAGCAAAGAAACAGTTACTTGACAGACCTTTTCAAGCAAAAAGTCTGGATTGAATTGATGACTTATCATGACCTGTAAAGGAAAGAAAAAACACCCACAAAAAATGGATACCTGGGAACTTTATTACTATTTGAACCGCAGCTCGTACGCTGCTTCTTGGAATCCTGTCGTGTGTGCTAAAGATGAAGTACCTCATCGCAAACCTCAAGAGAATCAAGCTTATGTCATCAACACAGATGACAGTCATCTTCCAGGAAAGCACTGGCTAGCTGTCTTCTTTCCTCAAGAGGGTTGTGTGGAGTGTTTTGATTCGTATGGATTACCCCCTTTGGAAGACGATATCATTGACTTTATAAGAAGAAATGCCCAGACGACACGATTCAAGGCACAGATTCTATGGTGTGTGGACAATATTGTGTCTACTTTTTGCATCATAGCAGTTATGGATATTCTTTAGAACATTTAGTGACTTACTAGTATTTTGATTGCCATTCGTCTCGAAACGATGACAAACTAGATCGATGGTTTTGTGACCATTATAGCTATCTGTTGTCTTTAGCTAGGAAACGTAGTGTACATCAATGGCCCAATGACTTCCAACAGTGGTAATCTCATTTAATTCACAACGTTGTCAACCATGTCAAAGATAATGTATGTGTTATTGAAAAAAACATCTTTGTTATTTGAAGAAAACAAGTTTGTTATTTAAAACAAATATTTGTTATTTGATAAAACATGTTTGTTTGTGAATTAAAAAAAATGTTTGTTAGTTGAAAAATGTGTATTTTATTAGTTGCTTGTTATTTGAATAAACATGTTGTGTTTTGGAACCAATCCGTCTATCGTTTGTTTTACATTTTTATTAATTTTGATACTTTTGGACTTCTTTCTATCCCTCACATCAAACTATCCTAACGTTTCCAACACTAAAATGTGTTAAACCGTAGAGGGTGTTTTCTATCGCGTCCGCGCTTGAACCATATAACGCAGGGGTAGTCTCCAGTCTGGCCATTGAGAGGTAGCGAACAGAGCACGTCGTGAATGGAAATCAACACTGTAACAAGCGGCGTGACGGTCCCAAAATAGCTGCCAGCCATTGCAGTTATACCATCACCAGCACAAATGGCCATAAAGGCTTTTGGAAAAAAGCAAGCCACTAATTGGAGTTTGCGGGCCGGTGCAAAAAGAACAACTCTAATTTCAATGTGGGAGAACACAACCACGAGGGAAAGGAATTAAACATAGGAGACCTAGATGAGCACGGACTTGTAACGAATACTCGCAATAGGAAACGTAAGGAAAGGAAAGCTGCCAAAAAAAGGATGGCGTCCAAACCCGAAACGGCCACTGCTAGTATGGACAACAAACCGGCCCCTAAGAAACCTGTAAAGACTCTCCTAATGGAGGATAAATCATCCCAACTAATAACTATTACTCGGCCACCACTCGTGCAAGAAACAACTGTTGCTGAACATGCGGAGCCCACGGAAGAAGCAGAATCAGACTCGGACCCAGACGAAACCATTTACCGAGCAGGAGCAGAATTCACCAATCTTCAAAAAATTGGACAAACTCGGCCTAGTGGATATTATGGACACGGAAAGAATGCCCGTGACTATATATGCGCAGTGAGATATATCGCCTGGTGTTAATCGATAAATACCTTTGACGGCCGCGTGGGTATTTAATATGTTAGTGGATGGTGTCCACGTAAATGATCCGTGTTGGATCGCGTACACATTATTTACGATATTTATTTGTTCGTGATGGATTTTTATTTTTTCAAGTTTTTCTATCATCCTCGGTAGATCATCCCTGATGGCATCGTTGGTCGTTTTAATAACTTCGCGAACAACTTCTATTCGCCGATTAATCGCGATTATTTCATCGAGTTTCGTGATAATACCAGCGAGATCTGTTTTGATTTCTTCGGGTTTAGCATTTTTACAAAAACAATTATCGACGGCATCATCGGTTTTATAAATGTTTTTACTTAACATAGTAAATTGTTCGATATGAGCGTCATAATCGGATCGTAGTTTTGTCAAAACATCGATAATGGTTTTTATCTGAGTTTCGGTGTGGTCACCGGTGGATTTTCAAAGAAATCTAATAGAGGTTTGTCAATATTGTCAATTATACTTCTTTGTAATTCAGAAAACCGATTAAATTTAGTTATATGGTCGTCATATTCATCGCGTAGTTTTTTTAAATAATTATATCGTTGATGAATAATTATCACCGAGCGCTGTTAATTTATCTGTGAGCGTCGAAATGAGAACATCTGGTTTGAGATTACCCTCCTTGGAAAACAACGCGATAGTATCTTCTACTGCGTCACGTTGTTTGACCAAGATATCATCAAGGAAAATATTACTAGTTTTCAATTTACCCTGACGATCTTGAAATACAACTATTTCATTGGGATCAACACTTGCGATATTTAACATCGCGGTGGGATTTTCAGGTTTGATAGAGATCTTCCCCAAATATAAATCATGTTATTTTATATAATTTCTCTCTAAAAAGCGATTACTCGTATATTCGTGTACGGTTCAATACTTCTATGCCGCATATTGGTGGGTCATTCATTTTCTGTGTTGGTAGCGTGGAATACCAGATAGGAGTTTTTAAGCGGTTTATATAACGCATAAATTCTTTAGGCGGCGCTAACCCATATGAATCGAAATAAACAATCACACGCGGAACAATCGCGTATGAAACCCAGTGAGTTCCAGTTCCGGTGCTGTTATCGAGATTAATAATACCTGTTTCAGTGTTGTTTGGTTGTTTTGGTAATTGATCTCTCATAAAGACACCTCTAAAGTTTTTTATCGCTAATTTTTAGCAGCATCGAGTAAATAAAAATTTGACATGGGAACTATTGGTTCTTGCGATGGAACCTTCGGCGATATCTGCGATATCGGAGTTAGTAAACTGTTCCTAGTCTCAGGCCCTTTCCGCTGTACCATGAATACGAAGTTCCTGATAGTCTTAGACCCTTTCCTGATTGTTTCTTTTTTATACCCGCTTCCAGTTGCTTTCTTTAGTGCCATCACTGCCGCTGTACCAACGGCTCCTTGCGCGGCGGCTTTTTGCAACCGCTGGGGTCGTGGCTGCAATCAACGTTGGTAACGCAGCTGACAGCGGGAATATACCACCTGATTTTATCATGTTCTTAATTCCGGACGCAGACAGAGTAACCTGAACACCTTATTTATCTTTGATGGCATCATTGAAGTGTTTTATCTGACAAGCTGTCAATGACAGTTTATTCTGACCGCCAGATATCTGATTGTGTTTCAGCGATATCGTAGTTCCACATTTTTTAGCTGATTTTTGCATGTTTTTAATTTGACCAGGAGTTAACGTAACACTAACATGACTATATGACATTTTATTTAATAACAGATTGATTTAATTGTTACATTACATATTTTACAATGGTGCATCAACTACTCTCATTCGTCCACCAACTCCTTCGAGTAACATTGATTTGTCCCTGAGAATGACAGCAATTTCTTTGTAATCAGGGATAAGCGGATCTGGAGCAACAGGAAGAGATACACAAGCTCGGAAATGTATGTCAACGACGGATTGTCTGGTTAAGTCAAGATGTTCCAACGAAATGTAGTAGATGGGATATAGTTTTCTAAAATCCAACTGTGATATTTGCAGACCGGTATCTACATTATTATCGCGTCCCATAAATGTCAGCAAACGATGATACGCGCGTGCTATTTGGCTTTGATCGTAATTAGGTAAAATATCCTCGGATGGTTCCTGTTGGCCGTTTATCCTCAGCGAGACTCCAGAAACACCGAGTTGATCAAATATCATATGACTCCGTTCTTGAAGACCAACTCGCGTCTTATCTTGTAACGCAACAAATATATTCCGCGGCACAGCAACACCCTGTTTTGATGCCAGGTGCCATGTAAATACGCCGTTAACAGAAGAATTCATAGCATCCGTCGTTGTTGTTATCCAGCAATGATTTGCCGCCTGTATCCATACATGATAGTAATTTTTTTCTCTGCGGTGATTGATGGAGTCATTGTTGGCATCCACAGTGATAGTTTTGTTATATTTACTTTACCAACATTAACACCAATATCACGCCAGATTGCATCATTAACATCACCTTTTCTCACGAGTGCTACTGTATGTTTTGATCCATAGATAATTTTTCTAATATTTCTGCAAAATCCAAAACTATGATGCAGTGGAATCGCGCATGAAAATAATCTACGCGGTCCTTTCAACATTGCTACACGTGTTGCACACCCTAGGTTGTAATCAGGATAAGTTTTTATAATCATATTTTCGATATCAGCATTAGGAGCACCATCACGATCTTTTGGTTGTCTTATTTCATACTGAACGTTTTCAGCGTGATCAGTAATATCCTTAGACAACATCATTGATGGACCTGCCGATCTTGTATAATCATCGGAATATCTTGCTAACAACACTATTGTTGTGGCAACATCAATATCGTGTTCTATGGATTCAATCTCTCCTCCATCAATCATATATCTAGTACTCTCAAATAGCGCCATGATACCATTATTGACAAAACCAACTCCGACATTTAGGGGATATGGCGAATCATTAGCAGCGGGATTGTTTGTTACGAGTTCTCCTTTTACTTCAATAAACGCTTCAGCGGGTAGAAAGTATTTGCTGGTATCATTGACCTGAAGTTCGATTCTTGATGGAAGATCCGGTTGTACTGCATGATAGGAATAGAATTGATAATTGCGTACAGAATCATTCTTGGGTACTGGGGCGTCCATATCAAACGCTGTATCAGGAGCCGATTTAAACATATTATTATATATTCCTTGATCTAAATTGCGATCTCTCAAACCGCTTCCCGCTATCATATTTGCAGTAATATTTCAATGAGTGTCATACCGTGATGCTATATTCTGATCCGCTGCGTTGTTTATTATTTTACTAATACTTGCAGGCATAATTTCCGTAGATGGAAGTTTCTCTAGTGACTTCGTCACTATTGACTTTATCACCGGTTTCTTTCTTCGCCAAACTAACGCTACTAGTTTTTCCTTAGCCGCGGAAATGCTTTCCCGGCAACATCACGAACAGCGCTAATACCCTTATCACGAATAACATCAATAGCTTTCATTGATAATTGTTTTGCGATTGGTGGTATTTTTGGAGCCATTCTTGCAAATATCCCTGGAATGGTATTGCCGAGACCATTTCCATAGTACGCTCTATAAACTGGCAATCGTGAGTTTACTACGTAAGTCATGGTTGGTTTATTGTGGTTGTAGTGTATGATCATCTTGTTTAAATGCTATTTATCTAATGTGGTCATCATCATCATCATCATCATCATCATCATCATCATCATCATCATCATAATCATCATGTAATGTGGTGGTCATCAATAAACTCTCGATATACACCAATATCCATGATACCACCCTCAAATAGTCGTCTGCAGATATCAGCGGCCTCATTAATTATTTCCGGTGAGTTATTTCCAGCTCGTCTCCCTCCTACGAGAATTTCTAATTGTGATATATCCCTGAGAATATTATTAGGACAACTAACTAGACCACTACCTGAAACCGCTCTTGGATATCCATCTCCATTTCTTTCTCAGTTGTACCAGATGCAACCAGCAAAGAGGATTGTGTTATATCAAAAAGTTTGGATTGCTCTAGTAATCTAAGAAATCCAGGATCTGATTGCTTCTCTGTAGATGATTTAGCTTTTTCTATTTCATCCATAAATTCTTTGTATGTTTTATCATCATATGATACCCTACCTATGTTTATAAACACACGATATAATCCATTATTCCATGATTTTTCATCAGGGAGATTATAATCATCGTGGATATACTTTCTTCTCTGACTTCTAACGACAAATTCGTCTATTTCTTTATTAGAATTGAATCTCATATTTCTTATTTCATCTAATTTACCCAGAATGAATGTATCATTGAATGCAATTCTTTTACCCTTTTTTCTTGCGGTTGTTCATCTTCCTATTCTTCTGCAATAATATCACCCTCTTCTTCCTGTTCAATAATATCACCTTGTGCACGTTGTTCACGTTGTTCTTGTTGTTACTAAAGTCGTGCAGCAGCTATTATATCACCAGGAAGTGTTTTTAAAGATTTCTTTGTTTGCTTGGATCTCTCTGCTATTTTCTCAAGTACAGGAACAAGGTCTGGTTTTTTCCCTGGTTGTTCCTCGGGAATATCTCCCCATATGGCCTTTTCAGTGGTCGATATGACTTTCCCCGTTGCAGTGGTTATTGGTTGGAATAATTTTTCGGTTCCCGTTGTGAAAGCAGTTTGAAATTCTTGTCTCGTTTGGAGCTTATTTCGAACGGAATCACGAATCGGAATAAATCTCTTAATCGCAGCCAATCTCTCACGTGTTGATCTAGTTGTTGGGGCTTCACCTACCATTATAAATATAATATACAATCTAAATTGTAAGTGAAAACTCACCCACCCCCGATAGTGTGTTCATTACTTCCGTGTTGATGATAAATCACCAGTGGTATAAATCACCGAACACTATCATACCCGTCTATATAAATTCGTTCTATGCGAGTAAGCGCATACCTGTCTATAGAATTATTTGTCAATGGGGCTTTATTGTATGCGGATTAGTCACCTGCCACGGGTTGGGCATTATTTAGAGTGTCAGAGATTTTTCACTGTGTTGAGGCAAGCAAAAGGGGATTTTCATTTTTGTCTGATGATTTCTTCTCTTATTGTTTTGATTTTCGAGTTTATTGTGCGTTTGATTTCATATTGTTTGCCCAATTCACTTCTGACCTTTTTGACAGCAATGAACAGCGGGATAAATTTGTTGATGTCGTTCAGAATACAAAGCGAGTCATTTGCCACGTGCTGAATTCGTTTGATCAACCCATACTGTTTGGCAAGGACATATCTATTATTCCGGGCGCTATCATCAAGATCATGAAATTCAGAGAGAATCTGATTACAATCTAATTTATTTGATAATTGTATTCCTTGATTTTTCAAACTTGAAATCTCAATTTTAATGATATTCATATTTTCGAAATTCATTATATGAAATATTATATATCTAATAAAAAATTAGAGGTCATTTTTGACCCATTTTTGTATGATATGACTATATATGATTATATATGAACTCCATTCGCTCTAAGGTGCTATTCACATCTTAGTGCGCCTAGAGATATATATGATGAACCCCATTTGGAACCTCTCAATTGTTATTCACATCTGAGAGACCCAGCAGTTACATATATACGACAACACATCCCCATTTGGAACCTCTCAGGTGTTATTCACATCTGAGAGGCCCAGAAGTACCACAAAGCATAGTCTCCGAGAGGGGATCTAACTCGTCAAATATCTGGTTAGAACCCCAAGAAGATATGCTTGGTGAATGGGCGTCACATTTATATATGGATATATAGATATGTACATATTTACCTATTTACAATTATTTACATAATGGTATTTACAATGAAATGATATGGTATTTACAATGATATATACAAATAGGACAATACAGCATATAACAGTGGACACACAGCACATACACACACTAGGTTGTTCTACACTCAAACTGAAACCACCATAACCCAACAAAATCACCCCGCGTTGAATGCAACAACACATTCACACTGTGTGACGGTGTGTGACATATGGTGGTTTCACGATTTGAATTTCGAATGGCTTAAAGCCCCAATTATAAATAGAAAAACCTTCCGATCGGTACCGTCGACAATAATGCCTGCCACGAGATTCGAACGATAGGCCCCATGACGAGATCCCTACCATATATGGAGTACACTAGTGTTCGTGTTCTAGAAGTCTATAATTTTGAATATAATATAAGTGTATCACGTGAATGGTATAACGGATGGTGTTTATAAACCACACAAAAAGCCATTTAGTTTGATCATGAGTCATCAGAAAATCCCATTGAGATCCGGTGACAGGTTTTCAAAAACCAACACACAAAAAAAAGCCTTTCAGTCATCGAAGAATCCCATTGAGATCCGTGACTACAACAAAGGAGTTATAGTTGTTTCAAAACTACACACACATGTCCACACGAGTTATTCCCCTTAATACTACATATAAATAATTTAAATGTGAACGAATTTAATTTTATGTCCGGTTCTCTTGGAAATCGCTGATTGATATATTCGTTCAGCTACTTTTCGTACCGAAGGTTCGCAAATATCAAAATACTTTCCAGCTTCATTCATTGATTGAAATACTCATTCTTTGTTATTTTCTGGATTAAATGATTTTATAGGTTTCGCATTTTCGAGTGTTTTCCAGTCCCTCCTCGTTTGGTGTTTTCACTTTGTGTTATAGCTCGTAGATTCGATAAAGAATTGTACCTAGGATTGGAATTAATATGATCGATTACAAACCCATCTTTTATCAATCCATGGAAACACTCATATGCGATTCTGTGATTAAGATGACTTCTGCCTCCAGAATTAAATATAAGATATCCAAGTTTATTAACAACACCAACTGTTTTCTTCAGCCTGCGGTGTCTGACAATACCATCACGAGATGCTTCATACTTTGTAATCACGGGATGTGGTGGAAATTCTTGGTTCATTTAAAATTATTTGTCTAATTCATTATTTGGTTAAATTATTACTTAAAAATCTATCAATGTAGTCTTGAGGTGTTCTTATGATTTTATCCTTGACAGAGTCAAAGACGCTGACACAGTCAGAGTCATTGATGGAGTTTTTAACGGAATTTTTTATTCTATTATCATAATAGCGCTTTAGCTCTCTGTATCGTTTACCACAGCAATTGAGACACAACTGCGACTTACCACGCACACCTACCCCACATCGTATGCAAGGTAAGGGCCAAAAACTCCCACGACGTACGCTTTGTAAGTGATATCCACATAATTCATTTCTGCATGATTTGTTACAAGCAATTACTGATCCTCTCTTAAGCCATTAGCAATGATTCATTATATAATAAATTCCTTATTTAAATACTTGTTTTAATTATAATATGGAGGAGTTCGAGCGATTATCGAAAATTACGCCTAGGAAAAATGTTGAATTCAATCTCGATAGAGTCTCCACTGATTTACCAAAGAGTCTAATAAGTGATATAATCACGATAGGTAGAATCCGTGATCGTTTTGATGAATTCAAGAGTGATGGAGCATTTCACTGTTGGTCAACATTTCGAATTGATGGTAGTGTTGATGCTACCATGAACGACGAAAGAGCAGCAGTGATAATCTCACATCTTGACAAGAAAAAGTATTTTTTGAGTGAAATTCATTATCCGCTCAGAAACGGGGAATTGGACTATACGCGACAAATTTGAACCCATCCTGAAAAATAAGAGAACTGTCACTGTTAGTCAGGACTCTAAACCAGGAATTCTGACTGGAATTGACAAACTGTATTACGAGAGATCCTATCCTGTAACCGCGGTTGTTTATGGGATCTATCCGATAAATGATAAACCGAGTAATAAAAAATTAAAACCCTTGAAATATTCGTCGTTGAATTGTGTATCAGAACGAATAATAGAGAATTTTACAAATGCGTTGCGTGGTAACAAATTGACGGATCTAAGACGCAAAAAAATAAAGGAATGGGGATTAACAGTAAAGGAGAGCGGGGCAACAATTCAAAATTTGGTCGCGTTAGAACGAATACTAAATTTCCCAATATCCGTAGAGACGGTAACAGGCGAGATATTATATGAACCGAAATATAAATCGAGAGGATCTCCAATTAAAATTATTGACCATAATGCACACGCTTGGACATCCGAGGTAACTATTTCCGCGGGATAGAACAATAAAATATCTACCCGTGGAGTTCTCCGGAGAAGAACACTTTGGGGGAATCTTATTTGATTTTATTTACGATTCGAGTAAAAACGATCCTGTGTCAGTGTGGTTACTTCACAGTTTTGAAGACGAAGATGGTAAATTCTATCAATTTGTAAAACTCAAGGGCGAAATATATCGTACTGAAGCACTCCACAATGAGATGAAAAAAATAGCTAGTGGTTTGTCAACAAAATTACGACGAGCAATTATTAACAAACTGTTTTACAATACCGTCAGTTGCAGCTCACTTCACGAGAAAGAGAAATCTATGGAAACCAACACGCGCAGAATTTCTCTCGATATCGAATCAAGCTGAGGGGAATATGGCCATGGCTGATTATGGAATACAAAATACGACCCTGAAAACATCATTTCGGTTGATATTATTGCGTGTTATCTGGGGAGTTTTCTTGGGTACGGAGAATGCTCTGAGTATTTTAAACGATTTGGACATCCCACACACGAGATGACCCGTGTTCCGATTAAAGGACCACTGCCCGATTTTGATTTAACCCGATTCGCTCGTGTCGTATCATTTTAATTATCTAAAGGTCTTCATCCGTGTTGTTATTTTTGGTTTGGTAGACACATCTCTGAAATACACTGGATGCCAATAGTGTTATTATGGTATATGATTGATTCTAAAATGCTGATATCACTGATTCTTAGTGAAGCAATTATATCATATCGAAAACGAACTGAATTCTGGTTACCACAACCCGATAGTCTAGATAGTATAATCACCGAAAACAAAAAAAACAATTTCCTAGTCTAGACGAAGAATATGTCGTGAAATGGTCCAAAGAAATCTTTGAAGTGAGAAATAAACATGCAAAAGATCTCGGTAGAAGAATAATTGGTAAATTCACACAAGGTGGAAAATAAGACCATAAACGATATTCTTCGCGGTTGATTATAGATGATGCTGAATACGATTTTATAATTGCAGGTGTAACATCTAGGGATATATATGTCGATCGTAAAGACGCTTTCTTGTCCGATGGAACCAAAGTAGGTACAATTGTTACTTACACAGATGGAGAAAATCCTCAGGATACGTACTTAAGGTCGACTATGCTGGCTTATGCTTCTATTAATTTACTTTCGATGATAAATAGATTTCCTGACACCGGGGTTAGAGTCGCCACTGATTCATTTTATATAGACGTAAAACATAAAGACGCAGTGGCTGAATTCACTAATTCAGTTTATTACTCCAAATCAACAGATGTTACAATTGAAAACAATTACTTGAAAAATAATCAGATATCAGAACTATCAAATGCACCGTCGTGTTCCGATCCAATATGTAGATATAAAACCAGTTACTTAAACGGCTGTGATGGGTCAGGGAAGACGACTAATGCGATTGAATTATTTCGAGGGAAATCAAACATGACTTTCCAAACACCAACATACAGACTTGCAAGAGAGATGAAACAACGAGGAATTAATGCTTGCAATTATCACAGTTTCTTTCGATGGAAAGGTGACGAATGGACTCCTGATCGAATGGGCGAGAAATATATTCCTGATATTGTGTTAGTTGATATCAATGTCGTCGAAGATGCATTGCGTGCTGATAAATCCCCATGGAAGCGAGGATACGCAGGGACAATACATTCTTCGCAGGGGTTGACTATATCCGATACAATTGTTTCGATCATAGATACTCGAATCAAGTGGTCGAATTTAGTTTATCTTGCAGTGTCCAGAGTACGAAGAATTAATCAACTTCGAAGAGTTGTTTTAGATTATAATGACACAACAATCAGTGATATTGTCAGCGATGACATAATCAGAAAAAAACTCTCTGGTTATAAGCAACAGGATAAAAAAAAATAACAGAAAATTTGACATTGATGCCGAATTTATAATCACACTGAAACAACAACAGAATAATCATTGTGCGAGTTGTAATTGTATAATGCGTTGGTGTTGGTCGGATAAAGACCCCAGCCAATTTACCGTATACAGAAAAGATAGCAGCGTAGGTCATGCCAGAGATAATGTTATGCTGACTTGTCTTGAGTGCAACAAACGAAGAGGTGCTAGTTAAGACCACGCAGCGGTAATTGAATATCCTCGGGTATCACATGTAGTTGTTCACGAGTAAATCCCCGCTGAGGAGCAGTTGAATCCAACCTATAGACTGGCGGTCTACCAGTGGATCTTGTTATGCTAGATATTTGATGTGGAGTGACACTCCAAATAGGATCAGTAGCTCTCTTTTTGCCACCTTCGAGCTCCCCTGGTTCATATAAAAATCTAACAGTAACATTGCCGAGTATTGGTTGTTTTGAAAAATCATTTTGCGGTTTTACAGGTATATACCTTTTTAAATCGAGTTGTTAGGTTTCATGTTGATTGTTTGAGTAATCTCATTATTTAGCGCGGTAATCACGCCTTTTAATATCTTGACCCATTCACGAGATCGTTTAGCCGGAATAAATTCCTTCGCGTATTGATATCCAAATAACCGCTCAGCAAGTGTCCGATTAAATTGTTCAACAATTACCTGATCGCAATGTAATGCAGTATGTCCTGGTCTGATGGTGACATTATGATGCTTCATGGTTGATAACACTGCACCCTGAAATTCATTGCCAGGATCAACTTGCAATAGATTTGGCCAATGCAGAGGACCCCGCCAATAAATCCTTTCAAACGCAGAAGCCACCTCAGTTGATGATTTTGTCCTTAGCAGTTCTGCTTGTTTGAATCGACTCGCAACATCAACTACGCTTAGCGCGTATTTGTAAACACCATCATGTGGCAGAAATAATATATCGGCCTGATGAACCTGATTAGGTGCGCTGACATCAAAATGCGAGAAGTTAATTTGTTTAGGCGGTGGTGGATAAATTTGCGATATCGCCTGTTTGGATAACCAATCCGCAGTGGTATTTTTCACCCTTGCAGCGCTAGCGAGTTTATTGATTTATGCTTTACCCCTCCAATGTCCTCTTGGAGAATAATAAATAGATTCCATGATGTTATTAATTACCAGCATCCAACATCAATTTACTTTTCATCGCCGATTTTATCAACCATGAAGCCAACTTTTCTTTGAAAGATTTATCAGTGATAGAATTTAACGCATGAATTAATTTTACATCTACGATATGACTGTGTTGAAGATTGCTGCTTTTATAAGCAATATCATGAGCATGACACACCTTATCAGTAGCGTTTATTGGGTTTTTACCGGGTTGGGGTTGGTTTTGATCATCGAGTCTGATGTCAAGTCTGGTCCCGGGTCCACAATAACTATACCCTGGAAGTTGTTTTTCTCCCGGATATTTTGCCCATAGTATTCCTGGGAGTTTTACTAACTTGGCTGCAATATCACCTCCTCGGTTTTTTTTTTAAATTCTCGATTTTATCAAGGGAAACAAATTTAAATTTGTTGGTACCACATTGTACACACTTACCAGCAGGTGCTGATCTGTTATTTTTAGTTGTAATCGTCGTCAAGTCATTTGTGCTAGTATGCTTTTTACATTTCACACAATATAGATCCATAATTTATTTATAATAACATGAATGTAATTGATTTTTCGGCGAAAAAAAACCACGAGAACCAGTTAAGCATTATGCAGCGCTACCTAATTATATTCGTATGATTATAATCGGACCATCTGGAAGTGGCCAGACGCAGTTGTTACTTAATTTGATATCGAGATGGATGAAATGGGATAAATTATAGTTAGTAGCCCCGAGTGTAGACGATCAGCGATGTTACGAGGGGTTAAAGGATTTTAACGAGAAAGCGAAATCGGAAATCGATGAGGATATTATTGAGTTTTTAACCGATATTGAGGAAGCACCGAGGATTGATGATATTGATGGAAGTATTAACAATTTAGTCGTATATGATGGTGTCATGCTATACAATCAAAAGAATCCTGCTAGGATATTTTCAAGAGGTAGGCGAAAAAAATCCGATGTAATATATGTCACTAAACGATACACTCAAATACCAAATGTAATCAGAGATAACTGCAATATTCTTGCTGTATTCAACGGAGTTGACACACATACGCTACGAAATATTTGTCAAACTTGGTGCAGTGGAGATATGGATTATAATCTCTTTAGAAATTTCTTTAGTCACGCTCAGTCAATTCCATATGGATTTGTAACGATAAATTTGCACGACCCGAGATCAATATATCGTATCGGACTTGATCAAATATTCGGTTGAAACAATTCGTCTCCATAACGCAATCAGCGAATGGTCTGTCTGGAGACAGAGTCTCAACAGCGTGACAAACCGAAACCATTTCTTTTTTTGTTTGTCTGCCTGAATTTAGGATTTTGTTTGAAATAGTTTCGGTCTGTCCACCCTCTCTGCTGATACTTATTTTATGTACTAGAAATATTGGTATGTTAAGCGATAAGAAAATTCTTACAACTTATTGAATTTGATTCAATTGCACAGGTGGCTTACACAATATTGGTATAATTTTGTCCATTAGTATAACTGGACTGAATTTGAAATAATTATGGCTAGGGTGTTGCAGGGCGTAAACGACATCCATCTACGACCCAGCATAGCGATATGAGAAAACTATTTTTCTCTCGCTATTATTTGGTGCCATTGCACCTCTGTTTTCTTCCTCCTGATTGGATGATGGGGTGGAGTGTGTGTTGGGTCTATTCCCACTCACCCCGGTCTTACATTCATGTTTATAACCCCGAGCTCGGTTTGAACTGACGACCTAATTAACTAGCGTACTATGTGCGCATAAAAGCCCGTGGGAATGTGGCACCATTCCTTCCCCACTGGAAATTGTCTCACCATGGAAGTGGTGCAAAATAGTGATGAAAGACCCTAGTGGCCGAATCACTTTAATTAATCAACTCTCTCTCTCTCTCCAGTCTGACTATCCATTGTTTGACTCATCCTCCTACGAAGACTAGCCAAGCTGAACAAAGCTTACGCCAATCTGCATCGTATCAGATAAGAATAAAGAAGAAGGGACTGAGAAATATAGACTTCAGAGACATCATAGAGAACAGCAGCAGCAACAGCAGAAGCAGCAACAACAGCAGCAGGAACCAGACAGAAGTTTTGTCGGCTGTCATGTGGGCACGTAGGAGTTCTTTTTCTCTTCTAAAGAAGCAGACCCTATCCTGTTGCCAGACGAGGACGCAATCTTAGACGATACAAGATTGCCATTACTACTTGTGCACAAAAACAGCCCTTTTCAGGGCTGCCCAATATTCTCCAAAAGAATTAATAATTTAGTTTGCTAATGGTATGTGAGGAAGTTGGAACAAAATAGAAGTGAGTCTATAATCACAGTCTCTTTTTACTTTTGTTTAAGTGCGTCTATAAGCACAACGTATTTAATAGTAACTTGTTAAATTTATAATTCATGTTTGTAAAGTAAAAAATTGAGCGAGTGTTTCTTTTAAGTCCGCGTGTTTCGGTGATGATAAGGTAATGTAAGTTTTTCATCATAGGAATGTTTTCCTTCACATCTGCGCTTGTCCCTCAATAGCAGGAGAAGTAGGGCATATAGACGGCGGCGGAGAGAAACCTCACCAGTCGAATCAACCTCACCCCCCTCAGGAAATAGGCAGACGGCGATACAAACTTTCACGGAAGTTTCTGCAAATTTATCGTATTCAACGGCTGCTCCTATCCCGTCACTGAAATTGGTAACCAGTGACCAGGTCCGACAACCTACAACTGGCTTGGAAAGGCTGAAGAAAACTTTCCCGCCAGTTATCACCACGCCGCCGCCATTACCATCACTACCACCAGCAACGACGAAAAAGCAGGAGGCTTCAAGTCAGGTAGTAGACTTGGAACAGGACCTAGCCTTGTCTTCATTGGAAGAGGAAGAAGCACCAGCATTCAAGGTAGTTACACCAAAAAAGAAAACGGTGAACCCTATGAAGAAAAAGTACACACAAATGGGACTACAACCGGCCATTAAAGACAAGAAAAAAGCCGGACATTTCATCAGTGCCGTAAAATACATTGGATTCCGGTCACTCAAAGTCCCACCATCAAATCCAGCACAATAGGAATTTGCCAATTCCATTATGGCAAGATACTACTACGATGCTCTACAAGAATGCACTCTCGACCAGACGTTTGATGCAGCGCAGTACTTGGCCTCTCTACACGGAATTTTCTTCCCCATAAAAACAAGGCAAGAGAGAAGAACAGCTGCACAGGTCATACAGATTGAATACAGGCTGGGGACATACATGTGACCCTGCCATAAAACAGCCCTTCTTAGGGCTACTGCCATATAAGTATAACATTTGAGTTCTCATTAGGTACGAGAACTCTATTCGAACAAGCTCTTTTCAGAAATCTGATATGATCATTTCGAAACACCGCTCCAAATTTAAAATCTATTCCAACCTAACAGTGACCCAACTATATATGTCGCATAGACATCTTAGAATAAAATTCGTTAAGGACTTATCATATGTACACTATGTACTAGAAACATTGGTTTGTTAAGTGATAGGAAAATTTTTAAAAACTCTGAAATTTAATTCAATTGCACAGGTGGCTTACACAATATTGGTATATTGCTGTCCATTAGTATAACTGGACTGAATTTGAAATAAGTATGGCTAGGGCGTTCCAGGGCGTAAACGACATTCATTTACGACATTGGCTGGCTTTCAGGGACTCTTTCCTCCTTTTCCGCGACCAGTACCCCTCAACATAGCGATATGAGAACCTAAAATGGATAGTAACACAAAATCAAAAACAGTACGTAATCATAACAGACTCACTTAGTGTACTTGAAAGTATTGAGACAGGTAATTCCAAAAGAAGACAAAATCTTCTAGAGGACACTATGCTGACCATCAGGGAAGCAGATAAATCACACCAAACCATACACTTCTTGTGGGTGCCATCTCACATCAATTTGCTTGGAAATGAAAAAGCAGACAAAGCAGCAAAAAGCAGTCTGATGAAAGACCAAATTGAACCCGTACAGTACAACACTCAGGAACTATATAGTCAAGTCAGGGACAGAATTAATAATAAATGGCAACAACAATGGGAAAACTCCACAAAGGGTAGACATCTATACCAACTACAAACAGAGGTCACTAGAACCCAACGTTTACCAAAAAGCCTTGCAGCCATTGATATTAAAATAATCAACAGAATCAGAACAGGTAAAACACTACTAAATGGCAGCTTTATGAAACATATAAGTACAGGACCCACGCCGGAAAAATGTCCACACTGTCCAGAAACTGAAACATTGGAACATGTATTCAACATATGTCACAAATACCATCGACAACGTACCGTCTTCCAACTACAACAAAGAAAACTTGACTCAGTTACATCATTCCCCCAAATTCTAGATAAAAGGTATAACAAAAACGTAAATGCTACCTATATAAATATACTTAATTACCTAAAATCAATAGACATAAAACACAAAATATAAATATCAAAACCATCAAATAAGTAAATAAACATAAACATAGCCAAAGAGTTAATATTTATCAATCAAGGGGCCAGAGCAGATAATAACATCGCTAGCTCAAAAAACAGACCCACGTAACAATGCCTTAAATAAACGGCCAAAAAAAAAAAAAAAATTATAACTATCAAATAGATAAATAATTAACGAGGCCATATCGGTTCAAGGGGCCAGAGCGGATAGTAATACCGCTAGCTTAAAAAAGCAGAACAACTTAACATTACCCTAAAATAAATATATAAAATAAAATAGAAAAGGGGAAAGGAAGGGAAAGGGGGATAATTTAAACATTGTAATGCGAGGAAAAAAGGAAGAAACGGGAGAAAGGGAAGAAGGAGAAGGGGGGAAAAAAAAGAACATTACACTAAGTAGTGGCACAATGTAGGTACAGTAAAACGAGTCAACCGGCAAGTGGCAAGATAAGTGCGATGAGAACACCGGGATCAAATAGTGATAGCTCAAGGAAACATAACACCAACAAACCGACAAGAAAAAGTAAAAGGAAAGGGAAAAGAAGGATGGAAGAAGGAAAAAGAAAGAAAGAGGGAAGAAGGTAGTAGGAAGAAAGTGGGAAAGAGAAAAGGGAAAAGAAGAGAAAAAGAAGAAGGAAGAAATGAAATAACACCAAACTCTTTTTTTTTTTTTTAATTTTTAATTTTTTTTTATTTTTAATTTATTTTTTTTTTTAATTTATTTTTATATATTTTTAAATATTTTTAATTTTTAATTTGTTTTAATTTTTTTAATTTTATTTTATTTTTCTCCCTAGGGTTCTAATTTGGTACGAGAACCCTTTTCAAACAATCTCTTTCTCGAAATCTAACTTGATCAATTTAGACCACCGCTCAAAATTAACAAGCTAAAATACCTAACAGTGACTACACTTATTTATGTCGCTAAGACATTTTAGCAATTAAATTTGTTAAGGACCTACAACATGTACACTATCTACTAGAAATATTTATTGATAGGAAAGATGAAAAATTCTATGACTATATGGATTTGATATAATTGCACAGGTGGCTTACACAATATTGGTATTTGTTCTGCCTTCCTGCTTTGCCGTGACCCGACATTTTACTCTAAGGCGAGACTGCCATTTAACGCGGGTGCCGAGGAGACTGCGACAACACAGCCTAGTGTAGTCAAAGTTACCTTTGGTCCCGACCAATCAAATAGCCCGACCCTCGGGCATTAACTGGTCGCGAAAACACATAGTTGCGCATGCGACCTTAATTCATATAAAAAAAAAATGATCTAAAAAAATGTTACTCTAAGGAGAGACTGCCATTTAACGCAGGTGCCGGGGAGACTGCGACAACACAGCCTAGTGTAGTCAAAGTTACCTTTGGTCCCGACCAATCAAATAGCCCGACCCTCGGGCATTAACTGGTCGTGAAAGCACATAGTTGCGCATGCGACCTTAATTCATATTAAAAAAAAAATGATCTCAAAAAATGTTACTCTAAGGAGAGACTGCCATTTAACGCAGGTGCCGGGGAGACTGCGACAACACAGCCTAGTGTAGTCAAAGTTACCTTTGGTCCCGACCAATCAAAAAGCCCGACCCTCGGGCATTAACTGGTCGCGAAAGCACATAGTTGCGCATGCGACCTTAATTCATATTAAAAAATAGAACCATTATCTCAAATAAAAATAAAAATAAAAATAAAAATAATGCTTCGGCTAACAAAACGAAAAACAAGACCCCAGACAAGTTACTTATATGACAATGGAATTGCAGAGGGCTAAATAAAAGCCATGGAGAACTAATCGCAGCAATCCACGGAACAATCACCAAGCCCAAGGAAACTAGTACAAACATTCTTAAAATAACAGGCTATCAAACTACATTCTTAAAACACAGAAGTACCGGCAAAAAAGTAGGAGGCCTAGCCATATATGTACATGACACCATCACAGACGCAGTAGAGGAAGTTATTAATGTGAACTCAACAGAAACACCAGATGAATTTCAAAAAATTGTCTTCACAGAAGCAACCAAGACAATACATCTGTATAACATATATGATCCAGGACAAAATAGCCAAAACATCAACCGACTTTTTCGACAAATATTCAAGAAAAGGGGCACAAACACTATTATCTGCGGCGACTTTAATGCACATCACACAGAATGGGGTAGTGACCGCACAGATACGAGAGGGAAAAACATCTTAAAGTACATAACAGAAGAACAACTAGAACTTTTGAACAACGGAACCCCCACACGTATAGACCTCAGCCAAGGCAAACTCTCTACCATTGACCTCACCATTGCGACGCCTAGCCTGGCTGTAATTACCCAATGGGAAGTGATGCAACATTCTACATTAGGCAGCGACCACTTCCCCCTATGTACCACCATATACGTCTCGTGCCCAACGGAGCAACAAAAAACACATCAAAGATGGAAACTCAAAAATGCAAACTGGAACAGCTTTAAAGACCAAATTAAATTAGTAAACCTTGCGGAAATCCAAGATGAGGATACAAATAAATATTATGACAATCTCATACAAAATATAATATATATAAACGAAGCGGCAAATAAGAGTATACCCAAAACAACAGGTTTCCATTATAAACAGACTGCAATCCCCTGGTGGACAGAAAATTGCAGAATTGCCATTCAGAAGGAAAAAACAGCCTTAAATCGCTTTAAACACACAAAAACCGCCTCTGACTTTCTTATATACAAGTAAACAGAAATCAACACTAGGACGGTAATAAATGAGGCAAAAAAGGACTCATGGAGAAGATACTGCACAACGCTCAATCATAAAAGAAATACTAAAGAAATCTGGAATAAAATAAAAGCCATGAAAGGCAAAACACCCACAACAGCGCCGAAAATCCAGGGAACAAAAAACAACATGGAAGTAGCAGAGAAGTTAGCCCAACACTTCGCTAACTCCAGCAGCAAAAAAAAATCATAAACACGAGTTCTTACATCAAAAATCAACATAAGAAAAAGAATTTCCCCACATTTTCAAAGATCGAGACAACAGAGATTCGCCACTGAATGACCTTTTTAATCTAAAAAAATGGAGACAAGCCCTCAGCAAAAAAAAAAGTACATCACCAGGAGAGGATAACCTAGACTATGAAATATACAAACAATTACCATCCAATATGCAGAGCATTACCTTAGACTTAATAAATCTGATATGGAGAACAGGTCGCATCCCCACACTATGGAAGCGAGCCATAATCATAGCCAAATCAAAACAAGGCAAATACCCTACTAATGTAACCTCCTACAGACCTATTTCACTAACAAATACAATCTGTAAGGTAATGGAAACAATAGTCAACAATAGATTAAAACACCACCTAGAACAAAATCAACTACTGGCTGAAACCCAAAGTGGATTTAGGAATAAACGATCTACACTTGATCAATTAATCCGTCTGGAAGCCAACATCAAATTAGCATTTAATGCCAAAAGGAAAAGAGATAGACACCTAATAGCAATATTTCTAGACCTAGAAAAAGCCTTCGACCTAGTCTGGACCAATGGCCTCATCTCTCAACTCAACCAATTTGGCATAACAGGAAGAATGCACCGCTGGATAGAAGAGAACATTACAATAAGTAGTGGCACAATGTAGGTACAGTAAAACCAGTCAACCGACAAGTGGCAAGATAAATACAAGTGTGATGAGAACACCCGGATCAAATAGTGATAGCTCAAGGAAACATAACACCAACCAACCGACAAGAAAAGTAAAACGAAAGGGAAAAGAAGGAGGAAAGAAGGAAAAAGAAAGAAAGATGAAGAAGTGAGTAGGAAGAAAGTGGGAAAGAGAAAAGGGAAAAGAAGAGAAAAAGAAGAAGGAAGAAATGAAATAACACCAAACACACCCCAATCCAACTCTAATTTTGTTTCCCTTTCCCAGGGTTCTCATTTGGTACAAGAACCCTTTTCGAACAATCTCTTTTTCGAAATCTAACTTGATCAATTTTGATCACCGCTCAAAATTAACAAGCTAAAATACCTAAGTGTGACTAACTACACTCATTAATGTCGCTAAGACATTTTAGCAATTAAATTTGTTAAGAACCTACAACATGTACACTATCTACTAGAAATATTTATTGATAGGAAAGATGAAAAATTCTATGACTATATGGATTTGATATAATTGCACAGATGGCTTACACATTATTGGTATTTTTTCTGTCCATTGTAAAACTGGACTAGATTAGAAATAAGTGCGATCCAGGCGTTTCAAGCGTAAACAATGGTAACATCCATGAGTGTGGAGAAAAAGAACTAGGCTAACCTGATTGTCGACGAAAATACGACTGATCCATTGGACTTTATCTACTTTTTCGTAACACGGGTTCTGATTAGATATTGGAAATCTTGATTTCAAGCACGGCCTATTCTCACACTAATGTAAAGTACAACTAAACTATTTGGCAATTCACTAATTACACAGATACTTAATACTTCATTTTAGAAGTAATAAGATATCAAACCAATTGGATTCTGTCTTTAACTAGAGTGAAACAATCTGACAAACTAGCTTTCCTAAACCGGGTGCCTTCCTGCTTTGCCGTGACCCGACATGTTACTCTAAGGCGAGACTGCCATTTAACGCGGATGCCGGGGAGACTGCGACAACACAGCCTAGTGTAGTCAAAGTTACCTTTGGTCCCAACCAATTAAATAGCCCGACCCTCGGGCATTACTGTTCGCGAAAGCACATAGTGGCGTATGCGACCTTAATTCATATAATTGAATTGAATTAGAACCATTCCACGGAATAAATATAGAAGATGGTGACAGCATTAACTTTATTCAACAATTTAAGACACGGTTATTTCTGGATATTAGACGGGAATATGTAGTGGAAAGACTATATAATGAATGGAAGTTTACGAACAGCCTGGACTTTGCAAACAAACTGAAAATAGCCAGGGAGCTCTTAGAAGGAATGCTAGAAGAAGAAGCCGAAAAGTTACAAGGCTGCATTAACCCACCCTAGGTCAGAATGGGGACATTGAAGAAAGTGATAGATATTGTCCAAAACGTAAAGTGCTTTTTGGATAATATCTTGACAGAGTGGCCCAATGTCCAAAATGGTTTGGACCAGCTCAAGAAAACCGAAGAACGGATGAGAAATGAGCTATTAGAAGAAGTGAAGAAGATTAAAGATAAATGGAGTAAGGAGAGAAAGGACAATGAAAAAAAAGGAAAGAGGAATTTGAGAGATTAAATAGCAATTGGATAAAGATACAAGAGTAGTTTAGAGCTATCGGACATCCAGACTGGATTCTCAGGACGAAAACAAGAAGAAGAAGGCAATATTTGGAAAAAATCAAAAGGCGGTGGAACAACGGCAGAAAATAAAAGAAGTACCCAAAGGCCCTTTTCAGGGCCACTAATATGCCTCGAAAAGATATTTGCTTTATTTGTCTCCATTTCCCTTGTCGCCAGATAGTCCCAAATAATATTCCTCATGTTCAATTTCCCTTGTCGCTAGATAGGCCCGGATAGTTCCCATGTTAAATTCCCCTTGTCGCTATACAGGCCTACCTTGTGGCTATTTCTCCCCAAGCCCTTTTTGACTGAATTTCCCGTTATCGTTATATCGCCCCACATTACAACTCACGGAAGACTGCCGTCTTTGCCAGAGAACTGTCCCGACCGAACATCAACATTGCCTGCCTCCAGGATACCCGGCTGACTGACAGCAGCTCCATCAGGGACTGTGTCGGCTTTGCCGTATAGAACACGCTAGTTGCTTTCATTGAACCTCCGTCATCAGGTACTGAGAGGATCTTGACCCTCCGGCTGTCAACATCCTTAGGCTCGCTCAATATTTACAGCGTGTACGCCCCAACCCTCTGCACCACCCACGAGGAGAAAGACAAGTTTTATGAGGCTCTTGATCTGGCAATATTCATTATCACCAACAATGAAGACCTTTACTTACTAGGAGACTTCAATGCTAGAGTGGGAGCTGACCATAAGGCCTGGTCCATCTGTCTCGGCCTTTACGGAAGGAGCAAGATCAAAACGAGAATGTTCAGTGACTGCTGAAGATGTGCTGCTCCCACAGCCTATGTGTGATCAACACTTTCTTCAAATGCAAGGATTTCCACCAGGTGTCATGGAGACACCCACGTCCACGCCACTGGCACCAGCTAGACCTCGTTATCACGAGGCGTGCTTAACTGGCCAGTGTCTACCTCACCCGCAGATATCACAGTACCGACTGCGACACGGACCATTCCCTTCTGTCCAGCAATGCACGAATGTTAACCAAGAAGCTGCACCACGCCAAGAAGAAAATGGTCACCCTCGCATCAATTCCTGCTATGCAAGCAACCCAGAGAAAACACAACAGTTCATCAGCAAACTTCAGGAAGCTTTCACCAAATTGACACCTGATGACACCACTGACTCCAAGTGTTCCCATCTTCGTTTGTACAACTCAGGCATCACAGCATAAGGGAAGAGGGAGCGAAGAAATTGTCGACTGCTGTGAGGTAAACTGGGAGGAGATGGAGAAAAAGAGGAAAGCCCCCCCCCCCCGGCATATAAGGCTGCACCTAACCGCAGAACACTACAAGCCCTCAGGACTGCAAGGAACAACGCCCGGAAGACCGGCCACCACTGTGGCAAGACCTACTGGCTTAACCTTTGCGACAGTATACAGAGCGCTGCCGACACCGTGGATGCAAGAGGAATGTATGAGGGTATCAAGAAGGCGACAGCCCCCTTCCCTCCAAGACCGCTCCCTCAAGTGCAAGACGGACAAAGTCATCACATACCAGGGGAAACAACTGCAGCGATTTGTTGATCACTGTCTCGAGCTATATGCAACCCAAAACAACGTCATTGACACTACCTGTCATGGAGGATCTAGACACAGCCCACCCTGGAAGAGCTCGGAAAAGCCATCGACTGCTTTGTCTGTGGGAAGGCTCCTGGAAGCGACGGTATTCCGCCTGAAGTCCTCAAGGTAGGGAAACCAGCACTGCTCCAGCCCTACACATACTCCTCTACCTCTGCTGGGAACATGGATACATCCAACAGGACATGCGTGACGCCAACATCATCACTTTGTAAAATAATAAGGAGACCTAGCGACTGCAACAACTACCGGGGCATCTCCCTCCTCAGCACTGTCGGAAAGGATTTTGCCCATGTTGCTTTGGCACGCTTGCAGATCCTAGCCTCCCGCGTCTACCTAGAGTCCTAGTTTGGATTTCAAGCCAGCAGGTCAACTGTAGACATGATCTTGCCACTACAGCAGCTACAGGAGAAGTGTCGCGAGCAGCAGATGCCCCTCTATATTGCCTTCATAGACCTGACAACGGCGTTTGACCTGGTCAATCGAAGTGGACTCTTCAGACTACTGCAGAAGATTGGCTGACTCCTACTTCTATTTGCTGTAGTCATGTCGTTCCACGAGAACAGGCACATCACAGTGTGCTTCAATGGTGCAACATCGGATGCCTTCCCAGCAATCAGCGGAGGTAAACAAGGCTGTGTGCTTGCGTCGACGCTCTTCGCCATATTCTTCTCCATACTTCTACAGTACGTCTTCAAGGACTGCAGCGAGGGAGTGTACATCCTTACCAGGGCTGACGGCAAGCTGTTCAACTTCGTCCGTCTCCGTACTAAAGTCGCAGAGGTTATCATCCGTGAATTGCTCTTCACCGACGATGCAGCCTTGACATTCCACAGTTGATATGCGTTTGCAATGAATTTGGACTGACCATCAGTTTGAAGCAAACGAACGTCATAGCGCAGGTCGCACACTCCCCTCCATCTGTCACCATCGATGGTTACAACTTGGAAGTTGTCGAGAACTTCACATACCTCGGGTCCAACATCTCCAGCTCACTCTCAGTTGATTTTGAGGTGAACGGCAGGAGGATTGCCAAGGCAGCAGCAGTGATAGCCAGAAGTAACCTGCGGGTCTTGAACAACTACAACCTCACCAAGAAGACTAAACGGCATGTCTACCAAGCATGCATACTCAGATCACTACTTTACAGCAGCTAAACGTGGATCATCTAGGCAAGACACGAGAGGAAACTCAACAGCTTTCAACTGATTTATATCTGCGGCGCATTCTGCACAGAGGCAGGACAAAGTACCCAACCCAGCGGTTCTAGAACGCGCCAGCATCAACATCATGTTTTTTATCCTCATCGAGAGGCGCCTTCGCTGGCTCGGCCATATCAAAATAATGGACCCAGACCGCATTCCCAAGGACCTGTTATATGGGAGTTAGCAGAAGGTGCACGACCGACTGGACGTCCACGTCTGCCCTAAAAAAATGTTTGCAAGAAGGACATGAAGACGGCCAACATCAATGTCAACAATTGGGAGAGCGGTGCTAACGACAGTCCCACCTGGCGCCTAGCTGTCAGGCAGGGAGTTCAAAAGCAGAGGTAGACAGGAAACGAAATCAAGCTGAAAAGAGAGATAGAAAGAAGGATAAATAAAAGCTTACTCTGGAGATACACCATCGTCTCCCGTAGACGGACCGATGCCAAGACGATTTTTTTATCCCGAGAAGGGTATGCTAATATCCTCATAAATTTAATATTAACGTACGTATAACTGCATCAACTACATATCTGCAAGTTGTTTTTCTTCAATGTCTAACCCTTGTGACTTCTCTTTCTCTAAGATTTTCTGCTGATGCAGCCATCTTCGGCTTAGCTTACTACATCTTTGTATATTGTGCTGATATATCTATGGTGAGTTGTGCTTGTAGTTCCTCGTAGTGTCTTTTCATAATTAACATGTCTGTATGGTATGATGTCATCTGCAGTGGGCGTTAGTAACGCACATCACGTAAACTAAAGTTGGATGATGAGCTTCGATAAAGAGGTTTAGATGATTGAATATACATTTCACGACATTTGCAAGATGTTATCGGTTACCTATGGGTGGAACGTGGCTTACAACTGCCGTGTATAATCAGAGCAGAGACCACTCAGCAAAGCTCTATTTCTGATCCCCTTCGTTGCTCGTCGTCATACGGTTTGCAAATGTATAAGGTCGGCCTATGTATTCATTTGCTGCTCGGGACCCACTCAGACAGGCAGTCACTCTGCTCTGCCAAGTCTTTGCAGAAATGTACAAATTCATCTTTCTGATTAGTCAGAAAATATTTCAGAAACATTTGGAGTTCAGTAAAATTATATGGTTTTGTAATTTTGTTATTCTGGAGTGTACTTTATCATTAAATATGACATTTAAAAGTTACTTGACAAAATAAGGACATCCATCAAGCAACGATAAGTAAATGCTCCTTTTATTATAAAATTTTACTATGATTCACATGACATTTAGTATTTTTTTATATTTTGTTTCGTAGTCACCATGAGTCTGATGTTAAAGTGTAGCATGATAACACAAAACTGTTGATCGAGGAGTATATCTTGCCATATCTGTTGCTGTTTCTTTCTCTCTCTCATTTTCTTTAGGATACGTTAATTCTGCATCTCACATTACCATCGTGACGAAACAACGTTATTATTTATGATATGAACAGAGTTAATCTTGTAATTAACGCTCTGAATATATATGAAATTATTCGGCACGAAAACACTATGTGAGAATCCAATTAGTTCGAAGAAATGGCTACTGGGAACTTTAATACATTTAAAAGTAAAACCGTTCAATGAGTGTATAAAACAGTAAAGGAAAGGCAAACATAATTTTAGTATAGACAATACTGATTCTTGGCCCAAACAAAATGTTTTCACATAGCTATTATGAGTTACAACGTCTCAACCTCGATTGACACAAGACGATGCAAAGTTAGCATCTTCAAGTACAGACTGAATTTCATAAATTCATATACTGAACCAGTTCTAAGCCAGGGTTTAATTTCCAGTACAACTAAGGTCAAATTATAATCTAAAGCTTAATGTGTAATAAAAAGTCCCACAAGAGACATTTTTGTAAATGGTAGATAACAGTTTCCTTTCACATGAAATATGTGGTTTGATAGGGTTTTTTTTCTCTCTCCTCTGCTCTCTTTAATCATGTGATAGGTGATATTCTGAACAGAAGAACACTTTAACAAATTTTATTTATAATATGTTTATAGATTTAATCTGTGCTTCAGAGACCCATTGATAATATTGTATAACAATATAAATATCTAGTTCCACTCCATTTGAAACCATCGAAATCACAATTGACTGGGTTTTAGCGGCATGGTCATTAAGATCACTTTCATAGAAATCAAAGCCTCTTTCTCTTTGCATTATTAATAAGACCAGCCATTAACTTGGTGATAAATGATATCTACAGAACTTCTAAGGTGATTATCTTTGTCCATGCCTGAAGAAGACTTTAATCAAATAGTATTATTACTTTAATTAGGCTTTCTACTGGGCACTGATTTCAAAGACGAGATTATAATGTCAGAATTTCAAAGGATTGGTTTAAATATTACAGCATGAACTTCTAGTTAATGATGTACATACGTTTTACTCCCATAAGAACTTTCCCGTCCTGCGATTTTAACCACACTAATAAGATGAAATCAATTGTATATTATTAGGCAGACTATATGAACTGTGATAATCAGTTGAGAGTTTAAATTACAAATATTTGTAATGTTGTTGATCATTTTAATTTTGCAAAAAAAAAGTTTATTATGATTCTTAAATTCATCGAAATCTTCCACTTATGAAAATTAAGTATTTTTTAACTTTGACTTTATTATAAATATAAAAATATATGAGTCATTTTCATACATATACCATCCACTGGACCAGAATGATAAATTGAAATACAGTTTGTTTAAAAATTAATTCTGTCTGGAACATATGTGACAACATTGTATTCTAATTTAGCTCATGTCGAAACGTGACAATTGATATCAGAATTTCTTCAAGTTTCTATTCACTGGAAATTTGTTATTCTATCTAACCAGCAGCAGAGAGGGTGAACAGACCACGTTTTCAAGCAAAAATAAGGCTTCCAGATCATGTTTTCGAACAAAATATGGCCTATAGATAACGTTTTCGAACAAAATATCAGGTTTCCAACAAATCTCATTTAACCAAAAAAAAAGTCTCCATTTTTGCAAAACGGAGATTTTACGATTTTTTAATCAATTTTGCTCGCAACGATGTGGTCATCCACCCTCTCTGCTGCTAAAGTTTTCAGTTCTGGGTTAATAATTCTTTTACGATTTTAACCGAATATTTGATCAAGTCCTTAGGACGAAAATCATTTATGATTTCACAAACAGACTAATCGCTAACACCTCTTCTTGTAAATCAATCAGATTATTTGACTGGTCGGTGAGTTTGAAATTAATTCTGGTTAATGAATTATTATGGCATCGCATGTAGACAGGATTAATTGGGTTTTCAATAATTAGGAATCCTGGAGGAGCTGTTGGCGCAAACGAATAAAGAATATATCCTTGCTGAGCTTGATTTGATCGTTCGAGATTAATTTGATAGCTTCCTTCGATAACATCACATACTAAATTGAGCGCAATCACTGAGGATATATTCACGTTGAACGGAGCGATATGCCTACCGACACCATCTGGATCATTATTATGTTTGAGGATTTTTATTTCCTGTGATGCTGTTTTTTTCCATGCATCATGAATTATTTTAAAACCAACATCGATGGTGTCACTGAGAAGTTTTTTTAGTTCCGGTACGTTATATCCCGGTAGTTTGAATGTCGGAATATCCTTCACGGGGATTTTATATTCTGATGCAAATTCTATTCTCGATAGGGGATTATCGTCATCTAATATATCCTGAATAATTTTTAGGTTGAATGTTTCCATATCGTCGATAATTTTATTGCATGTTTCTACGACGCTGATAAATTCATCTCGGGTGAGAGAGCCGGATTTAAGAGATATTAACAACAGCGATAAATCATTATTCATTGCTGTGAAATTTTTAACGATTTTAGGTTCGTCAACAAAATGATGTCCCTCTATTCCCTCCCCTGGCTTCTCTTCTCCGGTTTCGTAGTATCCGATACCAAAAAAATCTATAGTGAATTGGTGATCTTTATAACTCTTTATTGGATTATCAGGTTTTATTCTGTCGGTGATATAATCAGTTTTTTGTGGTTCTGGTAAATCAACAGTTTTCCCCCCTGGTGGTAATTCAGGCCATCCTAGTACTGTTCTAATAGAACTTTGATAGATATCTACGACGTATCCTTCTGTGTTTATCTCAATTGCGGATGATAGCGTCGGTTCATGAACTGTTATAGCGATTTTTGACTCTACTCCAGTAATCGATTTTATTCTACGCGCGAATTCATTATTGATTTGTTCGATTTGGTATGATCCGGTTGGTATCGAAACGACGTTCCAGTCTGGGGTTCCGTCGGGTTTATTCTTATTTGCAAATACCAGTGAATTATTCGGTTGTTGACCACCAAATGATTTTGATCTGATATTAGGCCAACTGTGATACACTCGTAGTTTTGCTAGCGCTATCTCCTTCACGGGGACTGGGCTAGGGAAATTCACACTAAACTCGGGTTCCGTTGATGTTATTGATATCATACTTGTTTGTACTGGGTTCGTGTTCTCCACTATTTGTTGAAGTAATTCCATCGGTGTTGTCATTGTTATTATACTCATGTTGTCGCTCTAATTTTGACACCGCGGAATCATAAATACTGACCATCACTGAGAACTCACAATTTGGTATGGTTGAGGTTATTGAGATCATTCTGGTTTTTGGGTTCGTGTTTTCTAATTCCATCGGTGTTGTCATTGTTATTATACTCATGTTGTCGCTCTAATTTCGATATCGCGGAATCAAAAATACTGACCATCGCTGAGAATTCACTATCTGATATAATTGTATTATCGAGTGACGACGATATCATCAATGATAATTGCGAGTATGCGGTTGATGCAATATGAAATTGAAGTAAGTAATTCTGCAGTTTACTCTGGCTGCATGATGATATCTGTTTTGCTATCCCGGTTGATATACCCTCGATTGTAGCCACCGCAGAAATGCAAATTGGAACTACGACCGGGGCAATCATTGTAACCGATGCAAGTATTATTCCGGCGCCAGCGAGAACGCTTGACAAAGAGTACACAGTAATATCAATTGCGGTCATATTTATGATGTTTTGGTTTCAACCATTTTTTTCTGTTTTCATAGGACGTAACAACAAGCGCAGGAATTTCTGCTGGATCAGTCTTATCAATTTCCGCTAACCCTTCTTCGTTAAATCTCACGCGTAAATCATCTACTGTTCTTTTTGATTCTATTTTTTGTACGGCCTGTTCTGTTTGTTCAGTTTTCGCTGCTATTTTTTCGAGTTCACCAATAACAGATTTTCCCGTCTCGGGAACATTTCCCAGTATAGCACGCTCTATCCCCTTCGTTGCTGTGGTTACTGGTTTAAACAATTCTTCAGATCCCGCAGCAAAATCAGTCTGAAGACTCTGTCGTTGTTGCAGTTTATTCCGTACAGAATCGCGAATTGGTACAAATCTCTTAATTGCATATAATCGTTCACGAGCCAATCGGGTCGTTAATGCTTCATTGACCATTATTTGAAATCAGAAACAATTTTTCAATTGCAAAACAATTTTTCAATCCCGACCTAACACCATCGGATGGTCATGGAAGTGTTATTTCATCCTATCAATGATGGGGAAAGTATCATAATTGTATAAAAAAATAAATAATACTGATAGTTTCCCCACTTTGAATTTTTTAGTGTATTTGATACCGGACCAACCAGCCATCAATTTTTTATTCACTGATTTTGACATTTTTAATCAAAAAATGCTAAAAAAAAATTAAAATCTCTATGAGGGACGGTCACAATCAAATAATGATAAATGGTCAATCAAAATTGTTCATTTTCTTGAATTAACGCCCGTAGGTTTCTGACTTTAGAATTAATCTCCTTTTTCAATTCGTATTCGTACCCCAATTCTTTTCGTATTCGTTCTACGATGGTATACAACGGAGCGAACACACTTACGTCACTGGAAAATGCGAGAGAGTCCCGAATAGAATTCTGAATTCTTTTGATGAGCGCATACTTCTTTGGTACCATATACTTGTTAGTGCTAACTCCGTATTCTATATCCTGAAAATCAGACATGATTTGATCAGGATTTAACCCATCTGATAGTTCAATATCCCAACTTTTCAATTTTGAAATCTCGGATATGATGCTATTCATGTTTTCAGAATTCATTATTCTATAATAATGATATATTTCTAAATGAAAAATATGACGCATTAGACATAACTAAATTGAACTTTTTGTCCAGTCCCCTTTGAAATCGCAGATCGATAAATCCCCTCTGCAACATATCGTACTGAGGCTCTACAAATATCGAAGTGCCTACCGGCTTCATTCATTGATTGAAATATTTTTTCTTCGTTAGTTATCGTATTCAAAGATTTCACAGGTCTCGCTTTTTTTGAGCAAATGCCAGTCTTTCCTCGTTTGGTATTCTCACTTTGTGTGATAGCCTGCAGATTTGATAAAGAATTGTTTTTCGGATTAGAATCGATATGATCAATAACAAAATCATCCTCGATCAATCCATGGAAACACTCGTACACGAAACGATGGCAGTAATATTTCTTCTTTCCAGCACCAAACATCAAATACCCTTGATTATTCACAACACCAACTGGTTTCTTCAGTCTGCGGTTTCTTACAACACCATCACTGGATGCTTCATAATTTGTGATCACAGGGTGTGGTCTGAATTCTTGGTTCATTTATATATTATACTATTGTTTGTCTAATTCATCGTTTGGTTCAATAATGAATCTTTCAATGTAGTCTTGAGGGGTTCTTATGATTTTATCCTTGATGTTGTCAGGGTCAAGGACTTTTTCAGGGTCAAAAGTTCTGATTGATTGTCCATTTTTTATTCTTTTATCATAATAACGCTTCAACTCCCTGTATCGCTTACCACCGCAACTTAGACACAACTGAGATTTTCCCCTGACCCCAACTCCACATAGAATACAAAGTAACGGACCAAGGCTTCCACGACGAAAGCTTTGCATATGATACCCACAGAACTCATTTCTGCATGATTTGTTACACGGGGTTATTGATCCAATCATAAGCCACTTGCAGTGATTCATTATATAAAAATCTTTCATTTAAATGCTTGTTTTAATTATAGCATGAGGGAATTAAGGAGAACGCCTTCGAAAAATGCTGATAAGGAGTTTAAGAGATTATTAAAAATCAATCCTAGATTTAATCTCGATAAACCCAAAAGACGTAACAAACGTCCAAGAGACGGAAACATGAAAGAGTTTAAGAGATTATTAAAAATCAATCCTAAATTTAATCTCGATAAACCCAAAAAACGTAACAAACGTCCAAGAGACGGAAACATGAAAGAGTTTAAGAGATTATTAAAAATCAATCCTAAATTTAATCTCGATAAACCCAAAAAACGTAACAAACGTCCAAGAGACGGAAACATAAAAGAGTTTAAGAGATTATTAAAAATTGGTCCTAAATTTAATATCGATAGACCCAAAAAACGTAATAAACGTCCAAGAGACGGAAACATGAAAGAGTTTAACAGATTATTAAAAATTAGTCCTAAATTTAATCTCGATAAACCAAAAAAACGTAACAAAATTAGTCCTAAATTTAATCTCGATAGACCCAAAAAACGTCCAAGAGACGGAAACATGAAAGAGTTTAAGAGATTATTAAAAATTAGTCCTAAATTTAATCTCGATAAACCAAAAAAAACGTCCAAGAGATTACCCTGGAAAGATGCTCAATTCAATCTCGATATAGTTTCTAATACACCAAAGAATACAATTCTTGATAAAGCCATGATTAGTAAAATCAGAGACTGTTTTAATGAATTCAAGCGTGATGGAGCATCTTATTGTTGGTCAACATTTCGAATTGATGGTGTTGTTGACGCTACCATGAATGATGAAAAAGCAGCAGTGATAATTTCACGTGTTGGGGAAAAACGGCATTTTTTCCGAATCAAATTCATTATCGAAGTCGATGGCAAATAGATTATTAGGGATAAATTTGAACCAATCCTCAAGAATAAAAAAGCTGTCATTGTGAGTAGAGATTCCAAACCAGGAATTCTAACCGGAATCGATAAGCCATACTACGAAAGATCTTATCCCGTAACAGCAATGGTTTATGGGATATATCCGTTAAATGATAAACCCGATATCGCAAAACTAGCTCCTATGAAATATTCGTCAGGGCTTAATTGTGTAGCAGAACGAATAATAGAACACTTCACAAATGCATCCCGAGGAAATAAACTAACTGATCTAAGACGAAAAAAAATAACCGAGTGGGAATTAACGGTAAAACAGCACGGTGCAAAGATTTCTGATATAGCTAAATTAGAAGCATCATTAAAATTCCCAATATCAGTAACAACAATAACCGGAGAAGTATTATACGAACCGAAATATCAATCGCGAGGAGCCCCAATACAGATTATTGATCATAACAAACACGCGTGGACACCTGCGGTAACAATATTTCCACGAGAACGAACCGTGAGATATATCCCTAAGGAGTTCGTCGGGGATGTTTTCTATGAAGAGAGATTATTCGATGCTATTCATGCGTTGTGTAAGGATGATCCTGTGTAAGTGTGGTTACTTAGAAGTGATGAAGAATTCGATCAATTTGTAAAACCAAATGGTGAATTATATCGCATTGAAGAATTAGATAACAGAATGAGAAAAATCGCTAGTGATTTTTCACCGGAGAATTCCCATGAAAAACTACTCACGGATAGTTTTGCTATTCCATCAGTGGTAGCTCACTTCGCAAGAGAAAAAAACTCATGGCGTCCAACACGAAGTGATTTTCTCGAGGATGTTAAATTGAGTTGCGTCGAATTTGGTCATGGAGGACTGTGGAATACGAAATACTCACGTGATGGTATGATTTCAATTGATATAGCCGCGTGTTATCCCGGAAGTTTTCTCGGATATGGGGAATGCGCTGAGTACTTCAAACGATTTGGACACCCCACGCATGAAATGACTCGTGTTGCGATTAATGGACCATTGCCTGATTTTGATTTAACCGGATTCGCTCGTGTGATATCATTTGAATTAGCTACAGGGTTACATCCGTGTAGTTATGTTTGGCTCGGTAGACACCTATCTGAAAAACACTGGATGCCAATAGTGCTATTGAGATATATGATTGATTGTGGTATGCTAATATCGTTGATTGTTTCCGAGGCTATTATATGCTATCGAGCTCAGAAAGAAGTTTGGCTACCACAACCCGATCTAGATAGAATAATCAACGAACTACGAAAACAGTTTCCAGATTTCAGTGAAGAAGAAATCATAAATTGGTCTAAGAAGTTATTTGAAATTAAAAAAGAACAAGCAAAAGATCTCGGAAGAAGAATAATCGGTAAATTTACCCAGGGTGGACGATACGACAATGCAAAATATTCTTCGCGGTTGATCATAGACGTCGCTGAATACGATTTTATTGTAACGGATTTAATGAAACAGGGAAAACTTGTATCCCGTAAGGATGCTTTTCTATCCAATGGTGAGAAATTAGGTACGGTTGTTACCTACTGTGATGGATATAATTCCCAGTACACACATTTGAGAAGTTCAATGCTAGCCTATGCTTCTATTAATCTATTTTCGATGATAAATAGATTTCCTAATACCGCGGTTAGAGTGGCCACTGATTCGATGTATATACACAATAAGTACAAATCAGCTGTAGCGGCATTCACAGATCCCGAAGAAAATTGGGGGCGTTGGCGATTTAAAAAGGAGATGCTACATGAGTATTGTGAATCCGCAGACGTTGCCATGGATGATAAATATCTTTGTTGTAACCGTATTGAAATTCAATCAGAATTTTCTAATGCACCACCGGTATCTGATCCAGTATGTAGATACAAGACAATTTATTTAAACGGTTGTGGTGGGTCAGGAAAGACAACTCGTGCAATTGAATTATTTCGTCGTGGAAACGCTAGCGTTTCTAACATGATTGTACTAACACCGACTCACAGACTCGCCAGAGAGATGATACAACGAGGGGTAAATGCTTGCACTTACCATAGTTTCTTTCGATGGAAGGGTGACAAATGGACTCCTGATCGTATGGGTGATAAATTCATTCCTGAAATCTTAATTTGGGATGAAATATGCACAGTGTCATTAGATGTATTAAAAACATTTCTTGAGTGGTTGTTAAACAAAAACACAAAAGTCGTCATGTGCGGTGATCACGGCCAACCACCACCATTTGTCGGTGCATCTCCACATGAATGGCTAAAGGGTTTTGTAGACTACTATGAAGAAATCACCACTGATTATAGATCACTTGATGAACGATTACGAGAATTTAAGAAACTAATTAGATTACAACCGGATAGAATCCAATGCGAAATAGCGCGTGAAGTGATTTCAGAAACTCCAATGAATGATTTCTGGGAAACATGGAGACCAAACGATTTGATCATTGCAAGTAGAAAAATAGTCAGGGATACACTTCAGATGAAGTTATTTGAATTGCATAAAGAAAAATTTGCAACGCTTCCAGTACCCCTTTGTTATAGGCCATCGGATACACGAAAACAGAATATTGAAGTTGATATTCCAGGACAGAGTGAAAAACAAATTCTCGTATTAAATGATATTGTGCTGGTTGATATCAATGTCGTTGAAGATGCATTGCGTGCTAATAAATCCCCGTGGACGCTAGGATACGCAGCAACAATACACTCTTCACAGGGATTGACTATATCGAATACAATTGTTTGGATGATGGATAATCACATCGAATGGTCAAATTTAGTCTATCTCGCAGTATCCAGAGTACGAAAAATAAATCAACTTCGAAGAATTGTCCCGACAGAGTCAGGCGATGATAATGACACAACAATGGATGATATTGATGTTAAAATTATTGATAAAAAACTCTCCGGTTACAAACAACAGGACAAAAAAAAAACAACGAGAATTTGATATTGATGCTAAATTAATAATCACTTTGAAGAAACAACAGAATAATCACTGCGCGAGTTGCAATTGTATAATGCGTTGGCAGTATTCGGATAAGGATCCTCGCCAATTCACCGTAGACAGAAAAAATAACAATCTCGGTCATGTCAGAAATAATGTGATGCTGACTTGTCTTGAGTGCAATAGACGCAACGGTGCTAGTTAAGACCATGCGGTGGCAATTGAGTATCCTCGGGAATCACTTGTAGTTGTTGTCGAGTAAAACCCCGCTGAGGGGCAGTTGAATCCAGTTTATAGACTGGAGGTCTACCAGTTGATCGTGTTATACTAGATATCTTATGCGTAGTGACGCTCCAAATAGGATCAGTAGCCCTTTTTTTACCCCCTTCAAGCTCTCCTGGTTCGTATAAGTACCTAACAGTGACATTACTACCAAGAATTGGTTCTTTGAAATCTTTTTGTGGTTGTACGGGTATAGACTTCTTTTTAATAGCGTTGCTAGGTTTCATGTTGATTGTTCTAGTAATCTCGTTATTCAGTGCAGTAATCACAGATGGTAATTTTTTAACCCATTCACGGGATCGCTTTTCTTGAATGAATTCTTTTGCGTATTGATATCCAAATAACCGCTCAGCAATCGTCCGATTAAATCGTTCTACAATGGCCTGATCGCGATGTAGCGCAGTATGCCCTCGTCGTATGGTGACATTATGATGTTTCATTGTAGATAACACTGCACCCTGAAATTCCTTGCCAGGATCAACCTGCAATAGATTTGGCCAGTGCAGAGGACCTCGTCGATAAATCCTTTCAAATGCAGAAGCGACTTCAGTGGCTGATTTTGTTTTAACGGTTCTGCTTCTTTGTATCGACTTGCAATATCAACTACGGTTAAAGCGTATTTGTAACCACGATCATGTGGCAGAAATAATATATCAGCCTGATGAACTTCATTAGGAGCGGTCACATCAAAATGCGAGAATTGAATTGTTTAGGCGGTGGTAGATAAATTTGCCATAGTGCCTGTTTGGATAACCAATTAGCCGCAGTGGTTTTTTTCACTTTTGCAGCACTAGCGAGTTTATGGACTGCTGATTTACCCCTCCAGTATCCTCTTGGGGAATAATAAATTGATTCCATATTATTAATTACCGGCACCTAACATCAATTTACTTTTCATAGCCGATTTTATTAAAAAGGAAGCCAATTTTTCTTTGAAGGATTTATCAGGAATAGCATTTAACGCATGAATTAATTTCACATCCGCGAGATGTCTGTGTTGCAGATTGCTGCTTTTATAAGCAACATCATGAAGGTGACAGGCCTTATCAATGGCGTTTCTTGGTTCTTCACCGGGTCGGGGCTGATTTTGATTATTGAGTCTGATATCAAGTCTGGTTCCCGGTCCACAGTAGCTATATCCTGGAAGGTGCTTTTCTCCGGGGTACTTTGCCCATGGGGTTCCAGGGAGCTTTGCCAATTTGGCTGCGATATCACCTCCTCGTTTGTTTTTAAATCAGATCTCATAGACACAAATCTAAATTTCTTTGTACCACATTGCACGCATTTACCAGAAAGCGCTGATCGGTTATTTTTAGTTGTAACCGTCGTCACATCATCTGTGCCAGTACGCGTTTTACACTTCACACAATATAGATCCATAATTTATGTATAGAAATATGGATATAATTGATTTTTCAGCGACTAAAACAAGAGAACCAATTAAGCATCATGCAGCGCTACCAAACTCTATCCGGATGATTATAATCGGGCCATCTGGATCCGGTAAAACGCAATTGTTACTCAATTTAATAATGAGATGGATGAAGTGGGATAAGTTGTATTTAATTGCCCCTAGCGTAGATGATCAACGATGTTATGAAGTGCTAAAAGATTTTAACGAGAATGCATCAGAAATTAAGGGTGAGAACGCCATTGATTTCATAACCGATATCGATGAAGCACCGAGCATTGATGATATTGATGGAGATATTAACAATTTAGTCGTATACGACGATATAATGTTGGATAAACAAAAAAATCCTGCTAGAATATTTTCCCGTGGGCGTCACAAAAACACTGACGTGATATATGTCTCTCAACGCTACACTCAGGTTCCAAAAGTCATCAGAGATAACTGCAATATTCTTTCTGTATTCAACGGAGTTGATACTCATACTCTTAGAAATATTTGGCAGACATGGTGTTCTGATATGGACTTCAATCAATTTCGAGATTTCTTTAGTCATGCTCAGTCGACTCCGCACGGATTCGCAACAATAAATTTGCATGATCCTCGGACACGATATCGTATCGGACTTGATCAAATATTCGGTTAAAATCATTTATTATTTTTTGTTAACCCAGAACTGAAAACTTTAGCAGCAGAGAGGGTGGATGACCACATCGTTGCGAGCAAAATTGATTAAAAAATCGTAAAATCTCCGTTTTTGCAAAAATGGAGACTTTTTTTTTGGTTAAATGAGATTTGTTGGAAACCTGATATTTTGTTCGAAAACGTTATCTATAGGCCATATTTTGTTCGAAAACATGATCTGGAAGCCTTATTTTTGCTTGAAAACGTGGTCTGTTCACCCTCTCTGCTGCTTAACCTTACCTGACCACGTGACAAAAGAACCATATAATTTTCGAATTGCTTTTCTACGTCTGATACGATGGAAACAGTTTCATCTCAATCTGTCTCACTGTGATTAAACAAATAACACGGCCAATTATATTGGTCTGAATTGAAAGATAGGCTAGTTAAATAGAATGATGATAGAGCTTCCTTTATACCTTTACAACAATCGACTTTTCTCAAATCATACAATGTGGTTAACTCTCCTACTACATATTGAACAAATTTAAAAATTATATTCGTAATATTTTAGGTTATTTAATTCTCCATCTGATTCTTGTTGTTTCCGCCTTTAAAGCTTACAGTTTTGTAACCTCTCCTCTGCCGTTTTTATTCCAACATCCTTTACCTCAATTATTATTCTTTTCCACTGAACTAGTAGTTTAGATGTTTTTCTTTCTTCTTTTCGAAAACGTTCAATAGTCCTCTACCTTTGTTTTGAATTTTTTTTTATCTCACTCTCTATATTGTCATTGGTGACAGTTAACACTCACTAGTCTGAATTCATTATGTGCAATCTGGCATTCCAACCTTTGTCGTAAATCTAGGACTCGGTCAGAGGACAGCCTTTGTGAGTAAGATCTCCTAGCCACAGTTCACATAGCATACGTATAGGCAGGTGACATAAATGTTCTTACGTTTTGTGAAATAAATACACTTTATATCCTTTTTCAGCATGCGTGTCACACACTTTCATAGAGAACAATGTTAGATTGTCAATTTGACAAGGATTGAACCCGGCACTCCACTGCTGGGACTAGACAGTGTGCGTATGTGTGTGAGTACGTGATTTAGATTTTTAACGTAGCTATAGCATTTCATCAGTAATATCGCTACGATGTTTGCAGTGTGGCAATTTATAATGACGTCTAGCACTGAGGCATCATGCCACAGACGTGTAACATTACGTCCCACCCAGTTATATTATCCTGACACCAGGCCATCTATTCCAAACACTAACCTTTTAATGCTGAGCGCCAAGCAACATTTTATAAATATTGGGTATGACTCGTCCAGGGATCGAACGCACGACCTCCCGCATCTGAGCCAAACGCTCTAACCATAAGGCCTCCGGAGCGGTCAAAACTTGGCAGAGTTACGAGTAAATTTTCTGAACAAAGTAACAGAACATGATCTAACATAATCGCATACGTTATCAACATGACTTAATCGTTTTTTAAGTATGACAGAAACTTTAGCTCTTAGATAATGCCCCATTTGCAATTAGTTTTGTTGAATATTTCTGAACGCAAATATTCCCTACACATTAAACTTTCACTTCCCAGGCTTGTATCAAGGGTAACACTTTTGATACATATTTTTTTTGTGGTATAGCACTACATGAATGTAGAAACGCAACCCGATACCTATTATATTCTTGTGGGATCTCAATGCACATGGGACGCAGCTTTTCTGCGAAACGTGAACATATCATGTGATACGGTGTCGGAGTTACCTGTACGAATAATAGCATTCTATTGTCTCCTTTCTTTTTCTTTAACAGGTAAATGTAAAAGTATGCAATGGATTAGTACTTCCCAAAAGCACATCTAATTAACAGGTTCATTGCAACGAGGTTTCGTACGCCAGTAGCATAAACACATAAGCACGGGTTGGGCAACTTTGTGAAAGCAAATATGTCTTGCTCGACAGCATCGGTTGCAAAAGTGGTTAGAGCGTCCGCATAGGAGTCATACCAAAAGCCTTATAAAAGTGGTACCTGCAGCTCCTCGCTTGGCACTCATCATTAAGAGGTTAGTGTTAGGACTGGTGTCAGGACAATGTCACTGGGTGGACATGATGCTACATGTCTGCGGCGTAATTCCATTAGTGCTGGACATCACTATAAACTGTCACATTACAGATGTAAAAGGATATAAATGAACAATTGCTAATGCTACTTTAAAACTCCAAAGGACACACACACACACACACACACACACACACACACACACACATCTTGTACCGGAAACAAATCATACTTTAGACAGATGAAAATGAAGACAATTTCATTTCAATGGATACACAAAATAAAGAAATTGGTAGGAATTACTTTCATCGTGACTTTTCTTCAGCATTGCTGCATAAATTCAGACTGGTGATATTGATAATATAAATTCAGACTGGTGATATTGATAATATAAATTAAGACTGGTGATATTGATAATATAAATTCAGACTGGTGATATTGATAATATAAATTCAGACTGGTGATATTGATAATATAAATTAAGACTGGTGATATTGATAATATAAATTCAGACTGGTGATATTGATAATATAAATTAAGACTGGTGATATTGATAATATAAATTCAGACTGGTGATATTGATAATATAAATTCAGACTGGTGATATTGATAATATAAAAAGAAAGTCTTGAAACTCTTGAAATTCGTTGAGGAAAGAAAGTCTAAGGTTTTAGCACGCCATTCGTAAGCAAAGTTAAAAAACTAAATATCGTACCATTTCTTCATCCTTGATAAATTACGTAGAAACGTCAACACTCTACACCTGACAAATGTTCTTATTTTAAATAAATAGTTTATCGTTTTATTTTAAATAAGTTTGGATCAATACAGTGATATGGTGTCAAGTTTTGGTAAATAAGTTTGAATCAATATAATGATATGGTGCCATGTTTTGTTAAATAAGTTTGAATCAATACAGTGATAAGGTGTCAAGTTTTGTTAAATAAGTTTGAATCAATATAATGATATGGTGCCAAGTTTTGTTAAATAAGTTTGAATCAATACAGTGATGTGGTGTCAAGTTTTGTTAATATAAGTTTGAATCAATACAGTGATATGGTGTCAATTTTTGTTTAAAAAGAATTAGAGTGAATACTATGAAATGGTGCCAAATTTTCTTAAAAATAAATTTGAGTCAATACAGTGATATGGTGTCAAGCATTGAGAAATAAGTTTGAATCAAAACAATGATACGGTGTCAAGTTTTGTTTAAAAAGAATTAGAGCGAATACTATGAAATGGTGCCAAATTTTATTAAAATTAAGTTTGAATCAATACAGTGATATGGTGTCAAGTCTTGTTGAATACGTTTGAATCAATACAGTGATATATGGTGTCAAGTTTTGTTAAATAAGTTTGAATCAATACAATGATATGGTGTCAAGTTTTGTTAAAATAAGTTTGAATCAATACATGATATGGTGCCAAGCTTTGTTAAATAAGTTTGAATCAATACAGTGATATGGTGTCAAGTTTTGTTTAAAAAGAATAAAGTTTTGTTAAATAAGTTTGAATCAATACAGTGATATGGTGTCAAGTTTTGTTTAAAAAGAATTAGAGTGAATACTATGAAATGGTGCCAAATTTTCTTAAAAATAAATTTGAGTCAATACAGTGATATGGTTTCAAGCATTGAGAAATAAGTTTGAATCAAAACAATGATACGGTGTCAAGTTTTGTTTAAAAAGAATTAGAGTGAATACTATGAAATGGTGCCAAATTTTCTTAAAAATAAATTTGAGTCAATACAGTGATATGGTGTCAAGCATTGAGAAATAAGTTTGAATCAAAACAGTGATACGGTGTCAAGTTTTGTTTAAAAAGAATTAGAGCGAATACTATGAAATAGTGCCAAATTTTATTAAAATTAAGTTTGAATCATTACAGTGATATGGTGTCAAGTCTTGTTGAATACGTTTGAATCAATACAGTGATACTATGTCAAGTTTTGTTTAAAAAGAATTAGAGCGAATAATATGAAATGGTACCAAATTTTGTTAAAAATAAATTTGAGTCAATACAGTGATACGGTGTCAAGTTTTGTTGAATACGTTTGAATCAATACAGTGATATGGTGTCAAGTTTTGTTTAAAAAGAATTAGAGCAAATACTATGAAATGGTGCCAAATTTTGTTAAAAATAAGTTTGAATCAATACAGTGATATGGTGTCAAGTATTGTTAAATAAATTTGAATCAATACAATGATATGGTGTCAAGTTTTGTTTAAAATAAGTTTGAATCAATACAGTGATACGGTGTCAAGTTTTGTTAAATAAGTTTGAATCAATACAGTGATATAATGCCAAGTATTGTTAAATAAATTTGAGTCAATACAATGATATGGTGTCAAGTATTGTTAAATAAATTTGATTGAATACGGTGATATGGTGTCAAGTATTGTTAAATAAATTTGATTGGATACGGTGATATAGCGGCAAGCCAGTTTATATTGTACAGTTACATCTTCTCAAAGCAACATATTTTGATATTGTACAGTTACATCTTCTCAAAGCAACATGAATTGATATTGTACAGTTACATCTTCTCAAAGCAACATGTACTGATATTGTACAGTTACATCTTCTCAAAGCAACATGTATTGATATTGTACAGTTACATCTTCTCAAAGCAACATGTATTGATATTGTACAGTTACATCTTCTCAAAGCAACATGAATTGATATTGTACAGTTACATCTTCTCAAAGCAACATGTATTGATATTGTACAGTTACATCTTCTCAAAGCAACATGTATTGATATTGTACGGCTACATCTTCTCAAAGCAACATGCTTACTCACAGAAAGTAAAATTCTTGCCATTCACGTTCTTTACCAAGCATTTGTGTCCTATATCAAGTCTACCCATTTATAGAGGCAAGTACAAGCCATACTGTGCTCGTCATATGTAACAAACGATTTTACTTGGTCGAAACAATATTATTGAATTTGACAAAGCCAATCCATTCTTCGTGACTTTAAAGTTCCATTCCGTCCTCCACTACTGTGTTTTTGTAGTCCAGCACTGCATTTGTTAAAAAATGAACATCAACATTGTCAATATAAAGTTTATGCCAGTTTTGCTTTTAATTATTCGAATGTTTCTAAATATGTCAGTATTATGAATGCATCATAGTGATTGCTGTCGTGTGCAGGACAGAATCAACCATTTTACAGAAAAGGTTCAATATATCGCGTCTTGCTTCTGATTTGTTTCTGAATTTCTCTTCTTTCGTTATAGTTATCTTATGTCTAATGTGACTAGTATCACGTATTGACATTTGTTCATGATTGAGGACAGCGTTTTGTGTGCACCTGTCGTTGTCATGGTTAATAAGTTATAAACAAGTTATTTATTTACAAACTTAAAATGTTCTGGAAGCGAACTTGTGACCACATCTGGTCTTTACATTGTGTCTTAGGATTTTAAATGAAGTTATGGTAAACAAAATTATTCATTTACGTTATAAGTCTAGTATATCGAATTCTTTACTGGTTTGTTCAAATATAATTTGAGAGAGAATACTTTTCAAATTATTCATTAAAATCACATAGAGCGCATGACATTTTGGACTAAAACATGAGATTATTGTGAATTGATTAAAAGCAATTAAAAAATATTTCGGATAATCCATTTCTATCCGTTCCTGTCAGGTCAGAGGTAATTTAAGCAAAATGTCTTTCTTCTCGTTTTAATTTTCATTAGTTAAATAATTTTGGCAGAAAACGTTGAAAGTCAAAAATGTTTTATTCGAATTAATTTCAGAATCAATAAAATAGTAATAATTTCCTTTGCAAAATGACAGTGATAAAAAAATTATGCAATTTTAGAAATCGATTTCACAGATGTTTATTAAAGTTTATAAAGTTTGCATCATGATACCCAATAGCTTATATTTTTTACTTTCATGTTATCAGCGTTGTTATATATATATATATATATATATATATATATATATATATATATATATATATATATATATATATATATATATATATATACAATATATATAATAGCAATAATAAGTAATACAAATCATATGGCGAATAACAAAACCGAACTGATATATTATGTATATTTGATTTGCATTTTGTAAATGCCTATGGTCAATAATTGATGGTGGAAGCCTACCTGACTAATAACATGTTTTGGTTGTTTTTCATTTAGTAAACAACGTATTATATAGCTAATGCTTGTCCATGATTTTAGATTATGTTATAAGATATAAGTATTGCTTGGAGGTAAACATGTTTAGATATGCTGAATTCAATATCTAGCTTTATTTAGAAATGAAGAGTGTTCCCCAAGCAAGGTCTTTTCGACTTCGATTGGATTCCAGATTCTATTATGTTTCTTAACTTTTATTTCAGTGGTTTTCACTTCAGAATTGCTAATTCTTATTGTAGTATTAGTGTTTAATGATGTTTCTGTTAATATTTGATAGGATTGTTTTTAAAAATTATTCATTGGAAATATTCTTTGACTCGTCGGACTTAATCATTATTTGTAAGTTTATCTACGGAGATGTTGGGTTATATCGTTGTGATATATCATAACTGTTGGTATATTAGCACATTCGAGACTACTGGCACACCAACACAATCAACATTGAAATACATATGGAACACCATATGAATTC